>OZ010688.1:12280073-12580568 GCA_963932265.1 Thymelicus lineola
GCAGAGTGCTGAATTTTCTCATTTTCTGTAAAGCAATATCTTCCCTTTGCCGAATTATTAATTTGCCAAAACTACAATGTAATAAATGCGAAAATGTGTTGTGCGAAAATGTCTTTATTACCATTCTCATATAACTCATCGAATTAACCTTAACTCTCTCTCATTGCTGAACCAATCTTGATGTGTTTTGGTATAAGCATAGATTGTACCTTGGAGAACGATATAAGACTATTTCTTTTTTTAAAGTCTGGGTACCTAATGTGAAATACTGATGGATCAGCAAACACCATCATACAATTTATTTATTCAATGTTATTTAAGTACTAAAGGTTAAGTAGCAAGCACAAAAATTAGAAAATAATATGATGAAATAATAATAAGTAAAAGCAACCGGCTCAGTGCGAACTAGGGTTGTTGAATCTAACTTAACTATTTAGTAAAACCTAACATAGCTGTGTAACGAAAAGATAAATGGAACAAACTTAACTTTGCCGTTGAAAAACTGTTGTCCCCATAATATGTACAGTGGACCCCTGGTAATCCGACAAACATTTTGCAGGGCAGTGTCGGACTATCGAATTTGTCGGATTATAGAGTACTGCCTAAGACCCCCCTATAGTCCGGAATTTTTTACAAAAGAGTACCTTGTAATCCGACAAATTACAGATCCAATGATAAGATTCTATATGTTATAATGTACTCTGAAGTACAAATCATACTTCAATAAGTATTTCCAATTTAGTAAATTAAACAACACAATAGTTTTATGTATTATAAAATTAACGTCATTAAAGTGACGTAATTAGTCAAATTCAAACTAAGCAATCAGAATCAAAACGTGTCGAACACAATAGTGGTGATGCGTACAAGTTATAACTTGTTCAATCATGCATTAGCGAAGATTGTCAAAAAAATATTCAATAATAAATTAGACCATGTCGGATTACAGGGGGTACCGGATTAGACAGGGGCCGGATTACCGGGGGTCCACTGTATCGACATGGGTCCCGATCAAATTACCAAGTTCTGCAAATAGGTTTAAATTTTTTTTGTGATACTTACAAATTCACAGTTTTAAGATTTTTTATTTATGCTACGTTTTACCTAAGACATTTCTTCTAGCCGAATGTTTTTTGATTGCGTTGACGATACAGAATATTATATATGTTTTCATAGCTCCTAGGGATTGCAATTGGATTGATTGGATTAATTTTCATTTGTTACCTTCACGCGTTCCTTAGTAAAAAGGTCTTGAAATACAAATAGACAGACGGGCAATGGAGTAAGTGATCTAAAGGTGTTTTTTCTTTTGAGGTAATGAACCCTAAAAATATCGAATCGTTATTTCGGGTATTACCTTTCATAGTAACGTGGTTCTAATGAGCGATCATGCTGCTTTAAGGGCCTTATCACACTGATGGTTTCCGAGCGGATCCAAAGCGGAACAGATGCGCTCGGAAACCGTCACTGTGATAAGGCCCTAAGAGTATGTTATGTAAGTTAACTAAAGCACCTAAGATTTTTTCCGAAGCGAAGCGAGGGCAATTGCTAGTATCTAAATAACCGTTTGAGCTGTGTTTACGAAAGTGCTGCACGCCAGTTCTGTTTGCTAGACCTTGGTTTGACACGCTACCGCGTGTCTAGATTAAATGTCAGTTTCCTGACCTTATCCGAATCAAATCCTGTTTTTGATAATTATGTTGAAATCAGTTATTTGCAATCTATACATCTAGGTATACATATTAATAAAATTGAAGAGTCTGTCTGTGATTTCGAGATAAATGGTTTTTTCAAGTTGCAAATCGTTAGGTACTCAGTTTGCACGATACCAAAACCGAAAAATGAGCTTTTAAAAATTTTTGTCTGTCTGTCTGTTTGTTTGTCTCCGCTAATCTCCGAAACCACTGAACGAATTTTGACAGCACTTATACTTACATATTGAAAAGTGTTCAAAAAGTTTAAGCAATTTTTTAGGGTTCCATACTAAAGGGTTCCTTAGGGATAGTTTGTATGGAAAAATAAAAAAATATCAGGTGATTCGTTTTAAACTACTAAAAACGTATTCTCCGTACAAAAAGAGTTATACATGCATTTCTTAGATTTTACTTATATTGCAAGGAAAGGCCATAAAATGCATTTAAAGGTTATTTTTTTCATTATTTCAAATCCCTATTACTGAGTGGATATCTATATTTGTATTATTTTTTAAGAGCATATTGTTAGCGTATCTATGTCCTCCAATATAATTTCAGCATTTTATAAATTTCAACTTGGAAGTGGTAGAAAAACGCAAAAAGTCTGTGTGAGTAACCGATATCCAACAAATAATCGATTACTACCTTGGCCACTAGATGGCTCTGTATTTGTTTGATATATGTCTGTGCATACACCCCTTTAATACATTCTATATATTATCTGTCTGTGATTTCGAAATAACTGCATTTTTCATGTTGTAAATCATTACTAGCACGATATCAAAACTGAAAAATGAGGTTTGTAATTTTTATTTGTCTGTTTGTTTGTCTTCATTTTTTTGTGATACTTACAAATTCAGTTTTCAGATTTTTCTTTAACTTTAGACATTTCTTCTAGCCGAGGGTAATTGCTAGTTATTAATAAAATAGTAAATAGTATAATGTAATAGTATAATGTTGAAAGCAGTGATAGCCTAGTGGTTAGAACGTTGGTCTCCCGAACGCGGGGGCCCGGGCTCAAATCCTGGCACGCACCTCTAATTTTCAAATATTATGTGCGTATTACAAGTTAATTATCACTTGCTTCGGTAAAGGAAAACATCGTGAGGAAACCTGCACACCTGAGAGTTCTCCATAATGTTCTCGAAAGGTGTGTGAAGTCTACCAATCCGCACTTGGCCAGCGTGGTAGACTATGGCCTGTACCCCTCACATTGTGAGAGGAGACCCCGAGCCCAGCAGTGGGACAATTATTTATTTATTTATTTATTTAAAAATTTTATGTACACGAATAAACTTAAATTAACACGTCATATAAATCTATAGTACATAGGCACTGCTTATTTCAAAATGAAATTTCTTCCAGCAGACCTGGTAGTTGAATTATGGGTTGTTGCTTTGCTTTTATAATGTAATAAAAAAATCCTAAAGCTAAAGGATAGAGGGAAAATGTTCTCTTTTTATAAAGTTGCATGATAAAATCGAGTTTTGATGCTATCGATTCATTATAGTATTGTTAAATTAATATTAGTCTACTTTGCAACAATCCGCGGCTATCGATTATCCTTTCTAAATTTGTATACTTACAAACATTTTCCTTGTCTACACTGACGTGCGTTTCCTTATATGCGTTATACAATATTAGTATATGTGCCGGTCACGTTTTCCTCGGCATTGGTCTGGTATTCGTAGTGACTAAACGACGCCAACATGATTTTAGCAATCATTTTATTTAACGTGTTTTTAATCTCTTGTTTTTGGGTGTGGTGTAAATTGAGTTGTGGAATATGTAAATGCAGTAGACATTTAGTGGGAAAAGTGGTTATAGTTACCGGTGGAAACAATGGAATTGGATACGAAACGGCAAAAGATCTGGCTGATAGAGGAGCTCGTGTCATATTGGCGTGCAGGAACGAGGATCGAGGAAGAAACGCCAGGAACAAAATTGTAGCTGCTACGGGAAACACTGACGTACATTTCAAACAACTTGACCTAGCATCTTTATCTTCAGTCAGACGTTTTGCCGAAAGCGTAATTCAAACAGAAAAAACGACTTGACATTCTCATCAACAACGCCGGAGTCAATGGTTCAAACCTTATTAAAACAGAAGACGGACTCGTGGAAGGGATGCAAGTCAACCATTTTGGTCCTTATTTGCTTACTTCTCTCCTACTTCCTTTACTAAAAAGTTCAGCGCCGAGTCGCATCATAAACGTTTCCTCCGAAGTTCACTACTGGGCTAGATTAGATATCAATGATTTAAATATGACCAGCAAAACAACTATAAGCAGAACGAAGATGTATGCGAATTCCAAAATTTGCAATATTTTAATGGCAACGGAATTAAGTCGCCGATTGCAAGGCACTGGGGTGACATGCAACGCGCTACATCCTGGCGCCGTGGACACAGATATTTTGTACCAGATCGATATTCCTATGTTCAGATACATCTTGCCATTAGTGCGCTCATTTTTCAAAAACCCCTGGGAAGGTGCGCAGACTTCAATTTACCTCGCCGTGTCGCCCGACGTCATAGATAAGAGCGGTCAGTACTTCAGAGACTGCCATTTAGTAAGCCCCAGAAGAGCAGCGCAAGATTCTGAGGTAGCGCGGAAGTTGTGGGAAAAATCTGAAGAATTAGTTAGTTTAAAGTTTTAATGTTTTAATATACCTAGAAGTAAATTATTTACATACTAGCTAATGCCCGCAGCTTTGCATACGGAAATTATGTTTTAACTGATTCAAACTTTTATCCTGTTCTCCCGAGAAACCGTTTAATTTTCCGAGATGAAAAGTTGTCTAAAATATGACCCAGAGTATCAGTAACAACTTTACCAATTTTCATCGAAATCCGTTCAAGACTTTTTATTTGATGCCCGGACAGACAAACAGACTCTTTGAGTTTTATTATATAGATTTTGTAATACATATAACCTTACTTATTTAATAAACTTAATTATTTCTACAGACTTGATATTATTTTGTTCTGAATGTTTTTAATAAAATAATACATTGCTGTATTATTTTATTATATTGAAAAATTTTGATATTTTTTTATCATCTTTTATTTAATTTCTCAGTCAAGTAACATCAAAATTACTTTATCAAATGTGAGGAGTACCTACTTATAACCTAACCGATTAGAAGAGAATGGCGCATAATGACATTGACTGCTATACACTATACAGTCCACGTCTGCGTAAGATGATTCATAAAATAGAAACATAATATGCGGCAACATGATGAAACCATGAAACCATAAAATAAAACATGAGAGGTGTCAAGGGACACCCGGATGGAACGAAGTTAGGTATTTAAGTATTGTTTTGTTGTACAGCGCCATCTCTGTAAAACTCTCTGAATCACTTCAAAAAAAGTGTCGTCATTCGTAAAATCAAAAAGTGTCGTAATTTTCCGTCTAGCCCCCTTTCACAACGCGCAATAAGGAACTTCGTTCCAATAGCAAAGTGTTTTTTGAAAAGGTGATCTGATCGTCTGTTTTTCACCTTTAGAAATTAAAATAAATAGTGTCAATCTTAGAGAGTTTTTTAAAAATTAAACGCAAGATTTTAAGTAAAAATAATTAATAAATTAAAATTATGAATGTCTAAGGATCGATATCAAAATATTTTGTAATCACAATTTCAAGGTAAATAATGTTTCGTGACATTCGTTCCAAGTTCCGATAACACAAATACAATAAAATTCAGTACAGAAGATGAAATTCAACTAATTCTCACTAAAGCTGGCCATACATGATCAAGTATACTTGTCAAGTTTGCAGTTTGACTTGATGCGGCATCCAGTTTATGGCGAGATAGTCATACACCGGCAAGTTTACTGGATGCCGCATCAAGTCCGCTGCAAACTTGACAAGTATACTTGATCGTCTATGGCCAGCTTGAGATAGTGAGAAAATGTTATCCAAAGCAAGTAATAAATAAAATTCTAACATCATTTGAAATGTTGAAGATGATTGCAGGCGGAAACAAACATTCAAATAACCAAACAACTAATCTATATTCATTGTAAATAGAACTTTAATAAAATTAAAAGAGCATGCACAATGCAAATCACTCTGCTACCGATAGGCGCGGGTGGAACCGCGCGTGTTTCGAGCCTGTGTGCTTATTTTTTTCATTTTTATGTTTATGTTTGTGTGCTAAATAATGCTTGTATGTATACAGACATGTATCTAGAAATACTGCAGTAAGTGTATTTCACGCACTGTCAGGTCTTATAGATTATAAATCAATCGGCTGTCATTTTTGTTGTGATTAGATAATCTGTGATTGAAATTAATCATTGTTTGACATTACAAGAGCTTTCATGCCGCAAATTTTTGTGTCCAATTCAAAATATCAGAATGAATGTGCAAGATGAAAAAGTTTCCCACTCTTACTTCTGGAAGTGCATTACTTTGAATGATGACTGTCCGTTCTTCTGCTTGACCGACCCAAGATTATACTACTTCGGCGTCGGCCTCATGACAATGTATGCTATCTTTTTACTGGCGATATTACTTGACGTAAACTTTTACTGGACTATAAATACATTTGAACAACGGATACATCATAGTATAAATTTCGTGAAGAAAAAGTTGCGTAACGTTGAAGTTGACCACCGGAGGTTGCTTAGTATACAAGAGAGAACGGAGAAACAGACGAGAAAAAGTGAGGATTCTACGAAAATTGTGACCGCACTCCGAGGAGCGTTACTAAATGATGACCTGTACCAAATGGAAGCACTTACGGGTAACAATGAGAATTATGATTGTTTTCAACTCACTGATTAAAAAATTTACTTTCATGTTCATACTTAAGGTAACAATGATCCTACAAATAAAATAAATGTAAAAGATGTTCTTAAGTTAATAAAATAAAAAAAATGGAATGCTCAAAGTTAAGGTAATTTTTTCCATGGTTTTAGATGTTTTAACACGCTTAGTTAACCGATTTTATCGCCATAAACATATACATAGCAATGTGAAATGAATCCAGACACCTGATGCTACGTGCCAGTTTTTATATTCAAAAGCTCGTTATAATAACAATAATGGAAGTGTTCATCATCAAACCTTAGTACAAAAATACATTTGCAGCATCTGTGTTGAAAGTTATTGCAAGTTCGCAGCGAACGTAACGGTCATTCATGTACTACAAAATGTATATGTAAACGTTAAATAATTTCATCATGTTTAAGAACTCTTTGTGCAGATAAGTTTTAGGTAAGGTTTCTTACTAAGTAACTTTACCATGACCATCTGAAATTATAGTTCTTTCTCGATGACGATACGATTAGAGGTATATTATTATGTTCTTTTACGGTTCTTGGTCGTAGCACAAATATCAACTCGTAAACGGAACGTAAACGTATCAACTCTTGCATGTCAGTATTCTTTGTATGAAACTCCCTACTGTAAAGCACACTTATCGGATTCGTAACGTAATCGCCTCGCCTCGAGACAAGCTCACGAACCGCGGTACGGTGCGTGGACGATTTGCCGTACCCGCGCTTACGTCTCACGAACTGCTGTCATTCGAGCCGTAAGCGCGGCGTCGCCTAGGCGTAGCCGAGTCGATTTGGAGCTGTTGGTTGGTTGGTAACGCGCTTACGTTAAGTTGACGGCGAGGCGATCCGGTGCCGATCCCTTTCCGAGTTGATATGTGCGCTACGACCATCTACGATGAGGGTGATTGTTAACGAAGAAGTAGAAAAGTAACTCAATCTATATTACGTGTAGCTGTTGGGCGACTTCCAATATCCTCCAAATCCTCTTTTCATAAGTTGCATAGCAGAGTATGAGGACTAGCTGCCTTAATACTATTAATCAACTTAGGAGAACCCAGCATGCAGGGTTATGATAACAATCGGGACCGACGGCTTTACGACGGCCTTCCGAAGCACGAAAACGCTCAAGAATTTTTTGCCACTAGCGGTCACCCATCCAACTACCGACCGCGCCCGCTGTTGCTTAACTTGTCGATCACTTAGGATGGACGCAAGCCGCCCGGCTATGAGCGCTTCAGGGCAGGGAAGGATGGCAATGTGAAACCCACTAATGGCCTACTACTGAGCACGGTTTTCTTCTTAAGAAGAGGCCTTTACTCCACCACGCTACTGTAGTGCGGATAGGTAGATAGGGATAGGCGAATAGGGAGGTCAACCCAAGTGTCGGACGCCACGTGTCTCGCTATCCGAATGTCCAGGCCATGGCCAAATCAGGCATGGCTTTACGACTACGATAACAAATGGGACCAATGCGACGACTATACGTTCCCTCTGAAGCACGAACGCGCTCAAGAATTTTTTTCCACTAGCGGTCATACACTATATTTTTCAACCGAAATTATATTTAAATATAAATATATGTATATGGGAACAGCGTCTGCCAGATCAGCTGGTTACGTGTTCCTGCAGAATTTACTCGAGCGAAGCAGAAACTATCGCAGTCTTTTGTTCAATAGAATTGCACAAAATTCAAATTTCCGCCCTGCTCGTCTTCGTTGCCGTGCTAAGTGTTAGCCGAGAATACTGACTGGACAGGCTTCTGTAGGTATAGTCCCAACATTGCTACTACTCGTATTTATCACAATATGATAGGTTGAATGTTTAAAGTATTGTTTCTACGTTATATGTATTCCTCTGTAATATAAAGTAATACTTCTGCTAGTTTTTAAGTATCAGATTTAAAGTGCATAATTTTTTTGTGTTTTAAGTAGGTTCCCCTAGAAGTTTCATAACCTTTTATCATTTGTGAATGGTCGTTTATGACCGTAGTCTAGATGAAAGAGAAGAAGCCTGCGAAGGGAGGGGTCCTCGCAAGATATTTATTTACCTAACAGATAAAATATGTTTGTTCACGGGGCGTAGTGTTAGTAATTTAATGTGTTGTTGTAATGTGTTAAATTAGTGAGAAAGCGATTATTTATACGATACCTACAGGTGGAAAGCCGACGTGTTCCACTACGCTAAAAAAATTTGAATGAGAATGACAGATCAATGTTTTTGTCTTGACGTTGATGCGCCATTTATTAGGTATCCTTAAATTGTTGTATGGGAAAAGTGGAAAATCGACTTTATCAATGGACTGAATGTGTCTAATGCTTGTTTTAGTGGTCTCAAACCACCTTCGGATTTCGAATATAAAATTTTGACCCATATTTTATAGGTTGTATGGTTTCAGAGTCTATAAAGGACATCCGTACAAACATTTTTTGTGTTTTATATATACTATATAGATTATGCAACTTCGGGTACTTGCAATTTTGGAATGGCTATAACTACTAAAACATTGATCACATTTCTTTGTTAATTCATACTTCTCACGATGCGACAAAAAGTGCTTATCTAATTTAATTTATTAGTATCGAACCCAAAATTTGACAAAATATACGTTGAAGAATTGCCTAATAGTTATCGACGGAATAGGCGCGATTAAAAGTAATGATGGAAGATCCCCAGTTGCATAATTTTCTTCGTGCCCTGTGAGGGACTAAAAGGCGTCAAGCATCTTATATCTTCTTTATTATACCTGAAATAATGATTGACTACAATCACATCGATTGGTAAGTGATAATTATGGTACCTAATGGTAAATTTTATAGTTAGGCAACAATCGAATTAGCTACTAAGAACTTTAAGATTATCCATGTCATGCAGTAAACCAAATGGCCTAAAGCCAAGCATTACAAAACTTAAGCTGTAATGTCAATAATAAGTCCGTACGTCACGAGCGGATCTCATTAGACTATCACCGCGAAGTAACTGCAATAAGCAGAGTTTGTTATCCGTCGCTGAGTGAAGTATGCGTAAAATTAAACGAATCCTGAGACACCAGGAAGAACTAAGAAGCGACTGTTAAAGTTAAGTAATTAAGAAGAGTCTAAACGACGAGATTGCAGAGCAAACTTCTTGTTTCCTGAACCGAAAACTATCTTCATTACACTTGGTTCGTGTACCCACACTGCAACCACGCGTGGATGTGCAATAATCGCATGGCGTACGTGAGACTAAAAAAATTGCACGGAGATAAATTAGTTATGTAGTTTCTATTATAATATGATGATTTTTTTATTCGTCATTGCTTCATATGTCTTACAGACATAATAATACCTCATATAATCTAACATTTTAACAAAAAATTAACCGACTTCAAATGAAGTACATTGTACTTTTGACATGGATGCCATTGTCAAATCTCGCTCAAATTTATGTGGGACCACACGACAAGCACCAGGTTTCGATTAAAAAAAGAATCATCCAAATCGGTTCACCCAGTCCAAAGTTCTGAGGAAACAAACATAAAAAAATACAGTTGAATTGAAAACCTCCTCCTTTTTTTGAAGTCGGTTAAAAATAACATTAATTGTACGACCTAATGTGAATCATCATCATATCAATATAATATATCGTAAACATGTCAAGTACCTATTACAAAAACCGTTACTTACTGACTGATGTTTGTTCCGTTTAATCTTAGAACAAACTTTACTGATTTTGATATAGTTTCAAATGTGAAATAATTACTAAGCGGATCTCCAACTTCCTTTGTCGTCGTCTTTGTCGTTTTCCTTTGTCGGAGATGCGATGATGATTTTTTTGTTGTTGATGGGCGGGACCACCTACCATCTATTTGTTTGTTGGCTATATAAACACCAGGATCCCCGAGAAATTATTACATTATTTGTGATGATGAACTTACATAGACAGCTACCTATAACTACAAAACAACAACCTTTCCTAATAGTGCTTAAAGAGAAATGCTGCCTCGGCAAAGGAACAACCAACAAGCGATGCGAAGTTGTAGAAATACCTTAACTAAGCAGTATATTCAATCGAAATTTAACCACATGGTCTGGTAAGTGGTAGGTAAACCTATAACTCCGTATAAGAGCATAAAACTTTAGCATGTGTTTTGGATGGTAGCTATAAAGTAGGCAAGTTAAGTTAGTGAATTAATAAAGGTGATTGCGCCGGATTAGGCTACTTGTACTGATGGCCCCATTTATTAGTGGATAGCAGGAAGCGAGACTTGGACAAGCTCCAATCGCCTCAGTCTAAATGAACTTTTTATTCAATTTAGTCTGCATTTAAATTTTATATGTTAAGGGAGGCTATAGTTTCAGAGCAAACTCTAGTAGAATTCCATTGATTTTTAATCTTATCTCGCATTACAAAATTGCCTATGGTTAGATACCTATTTCTATTGCAACTGTTAAGTAGTTTTACTATGATGTGGGAATTTGTGGTAAACTTTTTATTGTTGTTAATAGTTTTAAATTTTAATAATCCTATGCTAATATGAATTTGTAATAGGTAATAATACAACGGGATATACATATATAGTGAGATGTACTTACTTATATGTACTTGAGATGACTTTGTAATAGTTAGAGGACACAAATATGTTCCACACACACACACAAACACAAACACACACACAAATTATACACACACACAAATTATACAGTGTACACAGACACAAATTATATCGAGGGTTGTCAGGTGTTTAAAAAAGAAAATTTTAAATGTTTCTCACTATATTTATTACACACG
This sequence comes from Thymelicus lineola, assembly GCA_963932265.1. NCBI lineage: Eukaryota > Metazoa > Arthropoda > Insecta > Lepidoptera > Hesperiidae > Thymelicus > Thymelicus lineola. The sequence goes on from OZ010688.1 coordinate 12,291,326, forward strand.
ATCACACACCTTGCTTACATCCCTAATAAATATTTTTTTTACATTTTTGTTAATTTTATACAAAGCTTTAGTTTTAACTCACACTTTTGTATACATGATACTTATCATAACTAACTTACGAATAGTCTAAGTACATTACCAATTATTACTGTATAAATTACAGGCGGATTTTCGTGGCCTTAATGACGGTAAAACAATAAACAAAGTAACAGTTAAAACGAAAACTTAACATAAAATTAACAAACACAGCCATTTAATCAACAAGTTTAACAAAAACATAACAATAACAAGAAACTCAATGCTTACAAATATTTAACAAGAACAGTAAACAATAACAAAATAAACAATAACAAAAAATGGTAAAAATAGTAGTGTAATGGTTATTTTATCCTCGTCAGCCATTAAAAAGATTATTTTACTATTTGTCAATATTATCATATTAAATTTATCCTTGAAAAAGGTTCAGTTGTTAAATACCATCCTAATATTTAAAGGGGCCGTCCATTAATCACGTGAGGCTTGAAAGGGGGGGGAGGGGTTTGACAAAAATCACGAAAATAGCACGAAGGGGGAGGGGGGGTGTAGTAAGATATCACGTGTATTTATTTTTTCGTCAAACGCGCGATTTTTAAATAGAAAAGCAGCGTGTAGTGTGACTTTGACTTGCCGTTGCCAGGCAACGAACGAAGGCCTCACGCGCCGCCACCGACTGCCCGGCTCAGCATGTTTTGGATTAAAACAATGTCGAAAGTAGGTGATCTGTATAAAGACCTTTTTGCAGAGTATAAGAAGGGAAAAATACACGTGATGTTGGGGGAGGGGGGGGGGGGGGTAGTCTTAAACCTCACTACACATCACCAAGAGGGAGGGGGAGGGGTTAAAAATGCTAAAAAAAGATCACGTGATTAATGGACGGCCCCAAAGACGGCGAATAATAAAGTTTCACAGTTTTAGGGACATGTGCAAAACCTGTTAAATTTAAATCTAAAAACAATAATATTGTACTTACCGAATATTTATACTGTTTATTGACATAATTATTATTTAAAAGAGGAAAAAATAACCACCAGACGAATAATTTGAAGAAAACGAACAATTCTTGTCGTGAAAATATGTTTTTCTATATAACTTGAACATTAGAAAATGAATAGTACTTTCACGAAAATAAAAAGTAGGCATCCTAGCAAGATTTCACCGAAATGAAATATTGCTAGGAGGGAATTGTCAACAACACAAGCGTAAAAGATAATATCAGTAAGATACTTAACTACGTAAGGCACTTTATGATTTAAGGTACACGGATCTAAGGCACTGTTGTGATGTGTTAGGATGAAAATATCATAAATTTTGATGTAATTAAGCAGTTTTGATCAAAAATTAATTTTAACAGATATATCAAGAAAATAATAACATCCAACCAGTAATAACAATAACGAAATGAACTAAAATAAAAATTTCTTTTAAACAAAGTAATCAAAACTGTTAAAAACAAATAAGGGTACGCTCTACATACGTAATAACATGAATGATAACAAACGTTTTAACAGAAAACTAACGCATTACAAACGAACGGTGCAAAATCCATTATAAAACTTAAAAAACAGGTTTGTTGTTTAAAAAAGTAGCAAAACAAAACAGAAACTTAACGATAAACTGAATTTAAAGATGAAAGTATCGGATTTTTTATTTCATAACGGAAACAATTTAACAAAAGACTGGGTATTGTAAAAAAACTGGGAGTGTAACAATATCGGAAACAAAAACTAAACTCAACTCGTAAATGTATGCAACAATCAAATCAACGTATGTAACAATCAAATCAACGTATGCAACAATCAAATCAACGTGTGTAACAATCAAAACAACGTATGTAACAATCAAATCAACGGTTACAACAATTAAATCAACATTGTCTCAACAATTTAAACACTTACGAATAAGAAAATTATTAAGTAAACCAATAAGAGTATCAAACAAAAACTTAACTTGACCTCAGTCCTCATCGTTAATTTGGATATTATTAACAATCAGTTATGGCGTTGTGATGAAAACAAAAATTCAACTATCATTAACAAAGAATCAACATTAACAACAAATTTAATCAATCAGAACCAGCTGATTTTTTTTATTTTTTTAGTTTTTTAATTCAACAAACAAAAAATTTACAGGCCCAATAGGTATTATTAGCAATGTAATTTTAACTGCAATAAATGAATAATTTCTTGGCAAACGATGATGGTAACTAGCTTAAACTTAAACAATATGTAGTAATCAACTTTTATCAACGGATTAAAACGATGAACATTTGATACTAATAATTTAACGTAACAATAACTGAAAGTCACAAACGTAACAGGATAACGAAACTTGAATGGTAACTTGAACAGATTTAAACAAACAACCGTACATTAAGGCACTCTTGCATTAAATTAAATGTTCATTGATATATTATTATATGATGTGATGAACCTTAACAGACTAACCAATACTAATCCTACTGTGAAACCTAGCATTCTAAGGTAAGACCCTAATGAAATCCAAAACAATATACCCTATTACTTAAAGTTAACTTCTAACTCATTGAAAATTCTAACGCTAATGAAACACATTCCTATTCTACACTACTATTCTAAACCTAACACAGACTCTACTGTATCTTTGGAAAGCTAGAAACTTGTTAATAAATCATAATAAATTTACCTTGTTCTTTTTTCTTAGTTGCATCGGCGATTACAATTGCCATGATTGGCTACTTCGTTAAAATGCGAAGAATAGACGCAAACAAGCGAAGCGACGCAATGCAGAATTTAATTGCATTTGTACAATTACTCGTGCAAGGCTTCCTCTGACGAAGAATTTCATTTTCACTCTGTTTTACAAGATGTATTAAAACAGATAGTCGAATCTGCAACAAATTAAAGAGAATTGGTTAGAAAGCGTAATATTTGCTGAAACAGAACCGGTGAAATGTAAAAGATAAACAAGGAAATGAAATGGCTTGGGAAATAGAACTCTCAGGGGTAATTCAGTGAACTCACCTTTATAAAACTCCAGAGGAGGCTTGAAAAGTTACCAAAAGGCAACTTTTGGATATTTCCTGTCCAATATGATTTACACTTTTTTTACTTTATTTGTACTACTTCGTACTTTTAATATGCGTACAACTCCTGCGGGGGACCAGAAGGTCCCCCGAGTTGTTCACTGAAGGTGTTGTAATTTGGAAGTGACGTTATAACGGAAGAAGCACCCTTATATATGATTCCCGAAGTCCCTCCCTCTTGAACCGTGGGAGCTCGCGCGCACGTGGTCTCCTTGCGTAAGCGCACACAATAGTTCCCTGTTCTTTGTACACAATGATTTCGACCCCTTGAACGTCTTGCCTATCTTCGCTTACCTGTACTTACGATAGGGGAGAAATCTCGCCCGGTGGGAACCTACGTAATCGCAACTGAAATTGAATTATTGTACGCGATAATCGTGTGATTGTTGAGGGTCTTAAATGCGCAGAACTTTCACACGGCGTTCTGGCATCGTCTTTATTATGCAGATGATGCCGTCCGAGCCCTTATTATTATTAGGATAAATGTTTTGTCCGTTACAATTTTTAGCCTTAGATAGTACAACGCATTTTGCGTTTAAAATCGATCTGTTAGAAATTCTTATTAAAAAACTATTGGAAGCGTTGCAACTCTCCATACGTAAGCTTTACAAACTATCTAACAGAAAAAGCATTCCGTATAATTTCGCTGTACCTAGTACCTACCGATGAAACTAAAGTATGTTTCAATTTACTAAAATAAAAGCTTCAATAACTACAGCGCTGACGTAACTATTCTATTAAAAAGTTTCCAGTAAAATGAAAACGTCAGTCTGTGTTTCGAAATATTATACAAGGCACGTTGTATTGTGTGGTTAACACGAATATTTTATATTCGTGTAACTTGGCCAAAGCAATGAATTTAAGATTCCAAAGAACACAATGCGGGGGCTATATTTAATTCAATTTTCTTCCTCAACCCGGGAGCATTATACTAAGCATTGTGTAAAAGTCAAGTAGGGCCTAAAATCTAAAATAAGGAGGTTGAAACATAACACTCCGTGTGGTGTTCAGAACTCATTAATTTACGAACGTTCAAAGCTTAACGGACCCAGTCGCTGATTGACTTTCCCCCAAGTGCTTGGCGCCGAATAAAAGATCTTTTCAGCGATACCCAGGAACGTGCTCCGCTTAAAATAATGAGGCTTTAATTTATTAAGGTAAAAATTGAGTATGCATTATAGTGACCCTATCGATGTACAAGTTGCTCGAAGGAAGTAAACGAAACTCTATACGTCCCATTGAAAACAAATCGCGCTTTGTTTTAATGTTTTAACGTTAAAAATATGCTTTGAATATAATTATTCTTGCTTTCAGCTCATACTAATCATACAAATCCCTTCACGCGAAAGAAGCACTATTCAAAATCTGATTAATTCAGTATTAACGCATGCTCATTCCTACGAGCCGGTTTTAATGAGTTTGTATGTTTTTATTTTTAACGTAAATATTAAAATTTGTACCGAGACCGCAGAAAAACGTATTCATTAATTCTCTTTTCATTTCTGGACTTCAGCCGTGATATTAATAGCCACGACTGATTTTAAAGCGTTCACAATTAATACATACGGTTTATAGAAGACAGCTCTATTTTCGAATTGCACATGAATTAAAATAATTTTATCTAATTTCGATACCAACGAAAGATATTAATATTTTTTTATTAATTTCATGAAAGTTAATAATATCAAATAAAAGAAGTAAGTGATTTTTTTATTTGAATATTATTGATAAAATGACTGCTTCTCAGCTGTAAATAAGTACCTACTTAATTCCTTCGTATTTCAGAAAAAAAAAACAAATCAAATTTGACCGAATATCTCAATTTCGCAAGGATCTCAAGTGGCTTCCAATTCGGCTTCGACGAAACACCAGAATGCTATGTCTCCTTTTTAATATCCTTAATTCCCCTACCTCCCCAACATACTTACGTGAGAGATTTTCCTTTTTTCGTCCTACAGATATCCCTTGCAGGGCAATCGTTAAAACTAAAACCCTACTTAAATGTCCTTCACACAGAACCAGCTACTATTTCCATTCTTTTACCGTCCAGGCTGTAAAATTATGGAATTCCCTTCCGCCTAACATAAGAGAATCAAAAACTATCCACATGTTTAAAGAACGTTTAAAAAATCCTGTGAATGACAACTATTTTTATACCTTGTATTATGTGATATTATCTATTTAATATTATTTATTTGTATATGAAATATTTATTTATGTACTAGTTATGTATTATTTATTTATATAATATATTTATTATTATAAATATCTATTATTTATTATTATTTATATATAATTTTATCTATTATTTATATATAATTCTTTTTGTCTTTTTACATTACTTAATATTTAAAAAGTGCATACTGAGTTTGCCTGACTAATGCAATTCTCCTCTTTATGGGTCTGCTGGAAGAGATTCCTCCATGGAATAAGCAGTACTTTTGTAATTATTCTTTTAATTATTTGTGTGTACTAAATAAAATAAATAAATAAACAAAATTAAAAAAATACTTTTCTGTCTATTAAGTACCAAGAAACCCAGCAAATGTATTCGCAGAATAGGTTGTTATAAACACAATATCTTTCCAAAAAAAAATACCAGGAAAATGTGTCCATTATGTATTGTATTTTTATATTACCACTACACTCATAAAAAGTATTGGCTGAGCTTATCAGGTACCTACCTAAGTTTGTCAAAAATAAATTAAAAAGATTAAACATAATATTAACTTAATCGATATTTAAAAAAAAAACATAGAACATTATTTCTTGCTCTATTGTTTTTTTTTCACTAGTCAACAAACGAGCTGAAGATCCAAAAGTAAAAGAAAACGTTAAAAATAAATTTAAAAAATAAAGAAAATTCCCGCCTGCTGTCAAAAAACCTACCATGATATACCTTTTTGAAATCCTTATTGTAAACTCTTAATTTGATACCCATATTGCATTATTCAACTTATTTTGGCATCTCACAGTCACCATATTTGTTTTATTTAATTTCACTTATTTAAGAACACTTGGGTTACCAAGACGAATCTAACGATATCTAAATTATATAAATCCCTTCAGCTGTTTGGAAAATACGAGGTAATAAATAATATTACATGCAATCAAAAACACACATCCATAAATACAAGATATGCGCGAAATACATACCCTTCCTGGCAGTCGGATAAAAATACAGTGAATATTAAAATAACTTTACCCAACGATCTACATACTAATAATAGCTGAGAACTTAGGTATGCAAGCTGATCTCTCTACTTTTGTGAATTAAAAGTCTACAATATACTTAGACTTGGCGCAATGACAGTAAAAAAATATGTGTATCTATATCTATTTAATATTAATTCAGAACTTTCGAAGAAAATCATCAAGAATGCTAAATCCCACATGCTATTCTCAAACGTAAAAATTATTGAACGTTCAACTATGGAGTACTTAGTAGTATTTCTCTGCGCACAAAAAATAGATAGAGAAAAGCTAGGATTTTTCCTTCCTTTGCTCCTATTCTCAGCGAAAAGGGGATCATAACATTCAATTCTTTGAAATTTATATGTATACGTAACGGAATTTGTTATCTGCCTAACCTAAATTCAAATCAATGGCGCCTCGACTGTGCATGTCCTCTTGTATGGTATCTGTTTGTTCCGTTTCCATTGGGGATTATTTTCAAACCGTTTCGTTTCTCGATATCCCATCGAAAGTGTATTGTTTGTGATTGTGTTGCGCCGGATATTATTATACGTACTTGAATTGTTACCAGTCCTATATGGTTTGCGTTTTTACATTACGTTCCTTACGTATTTCACTTTAAGGAATCAAATAGCATCTTTCTAATAATGTTTTAATTGTGCAAAAAGAGTTGCTCAGATTAATTAATTTCATTAATATTCGTGTAGTAGTAGTATTTTTAATCTAATATATAAAATTCTCGTGTCACAGTTTTCGTTGCCATACTCCTCCGAAACGGCTTGACCGATTTTGATGAAATTTTTTGTGCTTATCCGGTATCTATGAGAATCGGCCAACATCTATTTTTCATCCCCCTAAATGTTAGGGGTAGTCCACCCCTAAATTTTTGTTTTTATTTTTTAGACAAAATTTTTAATTTCTATTTTTTTATGATACAACATACAAAAATACATACAATCCTCAATTTTCACCCTTCTACGATCAACCCTTATTTTTTAATAGCCATTTTAGTAATTTAATCAATTGTTAGGCGATACAAAGTTCGCTGGGTCAGCTAGTAACTTATAATAATATCGTAATTATTGACGACTTATTGCCTAACTCTTTCTGCGACTCATCGTATGCGTGGACTTCAGAATTAGGCACAGAAATTAAAAGTGTGTGATCAAAAAATATATATTTTTCAAAGGTAAATTCATTAAAGAAGTCCAAACAGTAATTTTTTCTGTTGCAATTCATATTTAGTTGGTTTTTATATGACCACCTTCTTTTCCCACAGCCCAAAGGTTGCCTGGCAGAGAATGTTTTTAGCATTAAGTCCACCTTTTGTTCATATACATTCGTATGATGCAATAAAGCCTAAATAAATAAAAAAAAAACTGGCTGTCTAGGCCCCAGTCAGAACATGATACGAACATCACGAGCCGTTTGGCTGCTGACTCAAGAAAGAGGATGTTAGCTATCCAGGTGGACCCCACAGAGACAACGTATTCACAAACTGATTATAACAGTGTAAGAGACACATTTTGACTACGGCACCCAAAAAAATCGCAGGAATAGGAATTGTTTATTTTATTTAGCCACGCCACGGAAATACTGCTTAGTATTTTTATTTTCTATATTTTCTACGCTGCGTAGTGAATTCGCCCGAGGCTTTGCGTTGCTGTTTTTTAATCTTTCACCGCAAACCTTTGACATGGTAATCTTGTTATATTTGTTCTAACCTAACCCTAGTTTGCGATTTTTATTTCGCTTCAAGCATAAGTGGCTCATATGTGAGAACATGGGACTCTACTCGTTGAGGAAGTCTGGAATATACCTTGGTTGGCAAAGTAATTTTAAGAGAAGTTACTTTTTACCCGACTGCGCCAGAACGAGGGTTTTGTTTTTCGAGTGTATGTATGTATACGTATGCATTAATTTAGTATTAGTCTACTTTGCAACAATCCGCGGTTAACATGTATGAGGGTATATACTTTAAGACATGCGCGGCACCTCCCTCTCTCCCACAACGGAAACATGCACTACAGTAATTAAAAGTATATTTAAACATACATACCAGCACCAACACGTGCTTTGCCCCGAATATGTATGTTTCTTTGGCACGCTCTGTAGCCTAAACGGCTTGATAGATTTCAACTGATTTTTTTCTGTTTTGATATTCTTCTATGGTTTAATTGTTCAGGATTACTTTCAACAAACTTCTAAACTACTGGGATTATTTTTTTCTTTTTAATTTTTTAAGCAGTTGGGTTTTTTAAGTCAATCATCTTAAATGAAATTAATAAAACACTCTTACATAACTGCAACAATTCTAATCATCCTCAAATAAGTAAAATTTAAGAATACCTTAAATAAAATATTTCCTCTATTCAATAGGTGCAAAATGATATCCACATGAAAATTTCAAAATCATGAAATAGCTCCCAGCAATACACATTATGGTTATAATTCTCCGAATGATATTCGATCATGGAAACAGCTATTTACCCATTATTTGAATGTGCATTGTCGCATAGCTGTAAGTCTTAGAGCATTCGGGCATTTGGCTCTCGAACCCCTGCGCCCTGGGAAATGCACGTGCGTCCATAAAATTGAGCTCTACATTCGTCAATTTGCGCGACGTGGAATTAAACAGTGACGTCATATCTGGACTACCAGGATTCCCGGCGAGTACTACGTACTAAAACAAAGTATTAGTACGTGTTTGATAAAATGATTGACAACAAATAAAATTCAATCATTGCTAAATACTGTCCTATTTAAAATTCACAGACTACAAAAAAGAAGCAGATGGATTGTCAGCAACAAATTCAGTGAAGCACCCATAGTAATACCAACTTCTCTATTCGTACAAGTATCATACGCACACACTGACACCATGCTGTTATTAAACGGCCACCATTACCGCGTCGGATTGGTCGGACCACACTAAAAATTACGCAAACAAGGTAAGCGAGCGGCGTCGCTTTCGATAAGACAAGGTGACGTCTGTTCTTTTTTTAAGTCTGTGTTAAAATCCAAAAGTTTTTGTACTAACTACCTACTAACTTTATTATTCATCAACGATCTGTATCATAATACGATTATTAAAAGTAGAATCTCCGAATATAGAGCCAAATAAAGATAAAGATATTGCGTTATTTATAATTTTGTTCTTTGATTTTCACAGACAAAGTTTTGCTTTACCCAAGAGTATAAACTAACAATGAAATTTTACAAAATCTTAACAACTGCAGTAAGTTTCTGGTTGTGGATGTTTGCCATGTATTTTACACAAAGGATTCCAGATATGATTTCTGTACAATTTGGCATAGTAGATGTTGCTCATGTTTACAATGGTAAAGAAAGTAAGATTACGTATTTTAGATACGTTATCAACGTGTGAACATCATTTTTCGTATTATAATAAATTAAGTAAGCATATACCAAACTTAGAGAAATTTACAGAGGTTGTCGTTGAAATAATATTATATTATGGGCCAAAGGAGATCGCCAGAATTGGGCCAGCTTCATTTTTCATTACAGAAACCATAAAAGCTCCAAAAACATTAATTAATCCGCAATGTTGCCATTTCATTAAGGTAGTTAATAAATTAGCGAGAATGGTTGTTTAAACTACCTTAAATCGTTATATATCCTATAATGTTACTCAAAATGAAAATGAAAAATGATGAAAAGAACATAAAAATCATTTTTGAATACCTATTCAACGATACTCCATCTCCACTCGATAGGTTTTAAGAAATAAATTTTTTGAAGACACAATATTGTGCCAAAAATCGGCCATTTTTTACAATTTTGCTATGTGTCACTCTCACAAAGACGAGTCTAACGGCACCTCTCAAGCCGCTTAGGCTACAGAGCGAGCCAAAGAAATATACATTACATACATACACTCGAAAAACATTATGTAACCCTCTTTCTGGCGCAGTCGGGTAAAAAAGTTACAATTGGAATGTGTTTTAAAAGTTAAAAATTAGTTTATTTGAATGAACAATTTCAACGGTTGAATTTCGAACGGTTTATTATTTAGCCTCGCGAGTTTTTTTTTATGGAGCTGACGATCCACCTGATGGTAAGTGTTTATCGTCACCAATGGACATCAGCAACACCAAAGGCATCACTGATGCGTTACCGGCCAAGAAAGAAGATAAAGAAAGAAAGAACTGGTTCTCAAGCCCCCAGCCGGAACACGACGAATCGTTTGGCGGCTGACTCATGCTCAAGGATGGTAGCTATCCAGGCGAACCACATGGAGAAATAATAATAGTAGGTAATAATGATATTAATTAACAATCAAAGTCAATATTACCAAAATAATTCCTCCTACCACCAGCAGGCCGGATTTAGTCGCCTTTTACGACACCCATCCGGCGTGGGATTGGGGTTAGTATTCTAAGCCGCCCCAATAGGGCAAAAAGTAGTTCGCTAAAATAGTTGGTAAGAGTTTCGCCTATCTTTCAATTTAACAAAACAGTATATTTTATTATTGTAAAAAAAAACTAAATTTCAATTTTTGCCATTATTTACTCACGTCTTACTACAACATTATCAATTTTTTTATTAATTATTTAGTCTGATTTGTGTCTGTATAAAATGCAAAATGAATACAAAATTAATAGTTAAATCTTTTAAGAAAAATCATTTAGGACGCGTCAATGATAATTTATATATTGAAATATTTTTGCTTTAAAAGTATACAAACATTAGATTCTAATTAGACTCTTTGTAAGCTAATACTAGAGCAGCATGCAAAAAAAAGTCAGCGTTAAGATTGTGCTATAAGTATATAACATTACATTAATACGTTGGGTAAGTTTAAAATGCAATACAGTGGAGTAAGTATGTACTATATTGCACGTGCGCGAAGCCGTGCTGGGCACACCCAATGAGTTTCGTTAAGATTTCACCGCTCGAGTAGAGCGGCACTTCTCAATTATTTACCCACACATACCCTCTCTGGCCCCAGTTCTTTTCAAATAGCACAAAAGCGAATTCAGGTCGCGGCAACAACGGAAAGATTGCAAAGGACGTCCGTACCATGTAGGTAAGGATGTGAGGTGAGCCTTTAATATTAAGCGCCCCGAACGCACCCCAGCCAACTTTATTACGCGATATCGTCACATACGAACGAATAATATGTGGTGTGGGTACTCTATAATGTACCTAAGTGATCGTGTATCGTAGCGCCTTTGACATATTTGGAACATGATCTTATAAAGCAGCTTTAATGTCTATGTTATCTCACAAATTTCAACAGTCAGCTGTACTCGAACCAATTAAACTTAGTTTATGCATAACTTCAGCATGTGATATACGCTATCGTTATAGCATTAACTTTATCTGTGTTTGATTTCACGTAAGTCTCGCTTCTGTGTGTTCCATTTTAGAGTTAGGTACTTACGTTTAAATCATGGAGATTTAAGTAAAGAGTTATCTACCAATTAAATTGACAGCATCTGATGAATTCTCCATTTAAACAAATGGAAAACCATGTTTTATGTAGTTAGTGATACGTTATTACCAAAAGAATTCGTATTTGCAAAACTCACAATATTTTGCTTCAAAATGAATGATTTTGTAAACATTTTATGATTCAAAAACAACCCAGCCTCATGCGATCTTCCTCCGAGTTTTATTTGAATTTCTTATTTAAAGTGTACTTATTACTTACATAACAATGCGGGGGTTTCAAAGAGTTTTCCAAAGTGCTTTTTGTATGTTGTGAGACGTGTCTTTTAAACCCATATATTACGAAAATACAGTTGTAAATGACGTAAAAAAATACAGGTCCGTCCAATGTTTCAGAAAGTAAGGCCGATATACAAATTTGTCGCTTTCATTGTCTTCAGTGACTAATTATTGTTGTGTTCACCCCGTGGACTGTTTGTCCCGTGTTTAGATGAGGGTATGACTAAGCCTACAAGATCTGGGGAAATGACGGCGATCCAGGAAAGTGATAGCGGCCACGACACTTGTGTACAAATTGTACCTTTATCTTTTTTGTCGTGTCTTACCTGGGTCGTGCTACTAAATCTTATAACCTTATAAAATAACGCATTATGAAAATGACTAAGTATTATATGTAATTTGTATATTTTAGTGTTAGATCCTTTTGCTATTATTAATTGTTATTTAAAACACTAAGCGATCATCTCTTTTAATTTTGGCAACGATATCTATCGAGATAATACCAAAAGTAAAACAAATGCCAGTCTTGTAGGTTCTTAAGTTACGTAATTACCCAGCTAGCTTAGTTTTTAATTAAGAAAACAAGCTTCTCCCCGTGAACCAGACTCGTTTGTTAAGCAAAATAGCGTCTAGCCGCCATTACGTGCGTCAATTTTAGCCTTGGAGGGTTTCGGTGCGAATCTGTTTATGTAAATCAGTATGGAAACCGGCTGTTATAGACACTGGTGCGTCGGAGAACGTGAGGACCCTTACAAACTCTCCCTTACGTCGGGTCCGCGATTGAACGTAGGTTTTTTATAGCGAGGATACAGTAATCTAGTTCAGGTGTGCTCCTGAGAATCGAACCCTATCTGAGGTCGCGTACGTTTTCAGATTTTATTGCATATTGAGACGTACTATTCTTCTGATATATTCCCCTCGCCCGAATATTACATCGGATTCCCCGGCTGTAAACCATTCGAGATCGAATTACGTCATTTTACTCATATCGCCTGTCTAAAATCTAATATAAAAGTAAAAATAGAAATGTAATGCGTTAATAAAACTACTGGTTTTATTCACATTCCTAATACTTGGGCCTTATCGGAATATTTTTCAGTGTCTTTAGCTAAAGAAATACTCTCCAAGAAGCCCAGGAGAAACTTAAGAAGGAATTTTAATTTTGTAAGGATAAGTTTTATGTGTACCTAATTAAAATTCTTTGTTGAACTCGTGACGAAAATCTCAAAAAAATACTGGGTAATTACGAACCGGATGTGCGCTGTTTAAAGATTGTTTTATAATGTTTACAGGAATATCAATGGTATTTGTAGTACAAACCTAAGGACGCATGTTCAAAATTTTCGTATGCGTTTTCTTCTAAATTAAATGATTGATGATTGGAAAGAAAATTTAAGATCCATAGGGAGTAGGCATACCTAATATTTCTACATTTCACTTTTAGGCATACCACAAACCATAGTATTACAAGAAAACAAACAAAAACACAACAACAGACGAATAAAAAGAACAGTAAAGCCTACTTTATATTGAAGTATAATGTCATAGAACAGACACCTCGAACAAAATGTGTGTCCCGGCCGGGAGGTTCGATTTTCAAAATTGAGCCCCGGTCCTCCTTTCAAAATCGAACGAATCCATTGAAAATTGAAGCCACGTGGTGCCAATGCATTGGGACATACATGGTGTTCGCGGTGCCGGTTCTATACGCCAGTAATAATACTTCAGGGGTAGGTACGATATTTTTAATAATATTTTTTAAAGAAACCCTAATAATATTATAAAAATAAGAATTTAAAAAGCTACATCAATTTTGTGTATGAAATAATTAGAAACTGCAAATTGTTGCTATTAAAACAATTGCTATCATTATCATTGTCCTGATCTCATTTCCACAAACGGTAATTGCAACAAAACGTGTACCGTCAAAGCGTTCAGTTTTCGCAAGATGAAAACTGGTATTTATTATGAATCTAGAATTTTCCTGAAGTGCTTATTTGAAATTGCAATCGAAATTGTAGGTTCCGGCTTTATAGTTCCGAGTGATCTACCCACAGAACATCTAATAATTAGTTAGAAAGGAATTGTGGGATTTGTGGGCAAGGTAGGCGCGCCAATACTGTGATCAAATGCGCACATCGCACAAAAACACGCGATTGCGCTGTTTAGTGACTCGCAAACTCCAACGGAGAAAAGTACTGCAAAATACTGCGACTTAATTACGTAAAAATGCTTCATGTGCGGTAATTGGAAAAAACTTTGTTTCGGAGGCCATGATGAAATATGAGTCTGTCGACGGAGTAAGTAATTTCAATCAAAAAGTATAAAAGTATATAATGAATAAGTATACCTTGCGAAAATAAATACCGATAAAAAATTATCGACAATCAATCCCAAGCTACAGAGTCACGCCTACTTCATGCACACATAACAATCCTCGTGCGTATATTTTGTTCATTTTCGTTAGTAGTGTTTATTGAAACGGCGACAGCGGTTCCCATACAAATTACGTGCTATGCCCCTTCTAACTAATTATTAGATGTTCTGTGGATCTACCTGAAACTATCTTTGTACTGGAACCACTACGCATGATTTTCGGGCGAAATATGTTGTTACAGCCACAAGTAGGGTTGCAAACCGTACTCTAAAATAGAGTATTATACTCATGTAGCGTACTCTATATAACACAAATAGAGTATGCTAAAATACTCTTTTTTACACAATGAGCTCTTGATCTATATAAATTTAGGGTTAGAATGTTTGGAGTCATACAATTCTTTAAAAAACAAAGAAAAATTATTATGTGCTGCAAAAAGTACAAAACCCTAGTCACAATTGAGAACCAGGACACTGATTCTTACAAATTAGGCTTACTGTACATTACTGCTGTTTCGATCCCTATCCAACTGTTATTATTACGATACAATACAATACAATACAATATTCTTTATTGTGCACACTAGAAGTACATAAAATATTACAACTTTAGTATTATTAGACACAATAGGCGGTCTTATCGCTGTAATAGCGATTTCTACCAGACAACCTAAGGGTAGAGGACACAGACGTTCAAGAAATGCGTAGGTACGATGTACTTAACGAATAACTTAAAAGTGATAAGCACATCAGTGCACAACCTCAAAAATAACTCAATATTTGCTTATCAATGTATAAAATTATCTGTCTTACTAACACTTCTCCTTACTCTATCTACCTACCTGCCTATACCTTAGCTTAAGTACGTCAATATTATAATTATGTAATTAATTAAAATTATAATTAATAAAACATCACTTCTTATCATAATGTATTACAATTCCACGTCAAGTTGGAATATCAGTTTTCTGTGCCGATTTTTTTAATGTCTATACACAAATCTATAAGCACGATCCTTTCTAATCATACATTACCTTACCCTTTAAGTTAAACCCCAAAGTTAGAATAAATGGATCACCAAACTCTATTACTGTTCCAAATTTAAAGTTTTACCGTCTTGTAAATTCGGAGAAAATTGGGTGTGACGGACGAAAGATCCTGAGGAATCGTTTTTTACTTGGATGTAAGGAAACTGGGAATTAAAGGTCTATTACTTCTTTTATGCCTTCATTAGGCAAACGAGCAGACGAGTCACCTGATGGTAAGCGACCACCACCACCCATAAACATTAGCAACACAGTTTTTGTTGAAAGATTTCTTTAAATGCACTATGCCTTTAGTCAATTATATTATTAATCTATATGATCCAGACAATCCAGTGCTACTACTATTAATACGTATTTTCATAGTCGAGAAAAATATTCAATCCTTTGCTATTTCCACTTCTTGTCCATCATGGACAGTCCATGTCTGACAAATCATCTGGAATATACAGCATCGCTCCAACGCAGCAGTAGAATGAACTGAATTATTGTCATATTTTAACCGTAGGTCATAGATGTAGGTACCTTACCTTACCTTGTCATTAATCAAGGAAAACTTCGCTTACTATTTGTGTACGGCACGGCACTATCGAATCTACATTTTTCAGTGGGAGCGAAGTGTTTTGAAATGATAGTGACGACTCAAGTTTTGACCTTAGGTAGAAAATTAAAAGGTAAAGGTTAATTTAGACCCAAACATAAAATTTTTGTTCAATATCTCACAAAATTTTAACATTTCCTCCAATATTTCCAAGAAGATCGTTCATGACTGACAGACTTACAGACAGTCACACAAACGATTTTATAAAAGTACCTGTACGATGAAATCTTATCCAAATGAAAAACGCATCCGACATAATGAATCCTAAAGAAGTCACGTTATACTGTTAAAAGGGGTTGATACGGCAAAAAAGCTCTGACAATTCGGATACAAAACGGTATTTTGAATGTCCCTTTTTCATTTGCGCCCATCTCTTAACGGGTGCTGGTGCCGTGGGAAAGAAGCGATGCAAGGTGATGCAATTTGCTTTTATTCACCATCTGCCGGGGCACAATTGCGCGATTCAGCACTACGTATAGTTGAACAAAAACACTTAGAACGCGAAGTGCAAGATTGGTTTCGCTAGGCACACACACCTTAACGCGGTCGTCAGATATTGTTCAACTTACTATCTTTTCTCGACGCGACTACTTTCAAGGAATTTAAAATGGAACAAGTAATATGTATTTAATTTGAAAATTAGACACATGTATATAGTCATTAAGTTTAATTGAGAGAACATGAAATAGTCTGAAGTCCTATTTGTGATTTATCACAGATGTCCATGGGCGGCAGAGGGTGATGAATGATGACACTGCATACACAGAAAAAGTAACCCACGAAGTACTTTTACATTTAATTATAATAAGATAACATAATAATGTCAAATAAAATTATTTCATTTGAAAACAACAGTACTTAGTTATCCAATTTAACATCATAATATCCAACAAGGGAACAATGTAAAAAATTTGAATTGAACAGAAAATAAAAGAGCAGCCAGCAAAAGCTACATTTAATATTAATTATTAGTCACTGAAGGTATTTCAGGCTGAAGCTTGTTCGCCCCTCGTCTATTAATTTTCAATGTCATTATCTTTTTGTAACTTAATTAAACATGCGCCGGGAATCGGGATTCCGTTCATTATTACGCATCACCAGGCAGCATAAAACCAATTTATTTTGTATTCAAAGTATCCACGACCTAAGTCAAAAACAGGACAAGAGATCGCCTATCTCATTCGTACATGCTTTTGTATTCCATTGTTGCTTTGGGTTTTCATTTTACAAGCTATTTTACATTAATTTAAATTTCAAGTCAATGAATTTCGAAAAGAGATACCATAATGTGCCGTACCACGATGTGCCGTATTGAAATCGAATTGGTCGTCATCTCAAGATCGTTATTGTAAAAGCATTATCTGGGATCCGGTGTTCGGGCGCGGAATACAAATGAGGAGAAGAGACGTTTAAAGCAATATCAATATGTCAACTGGTCCTAGTTGAAATCTGTCAGTATATGCGCACTCCATTGCATAATAACTGGTCGAATAACAGAACTGTGTTCTATTTCTCAAACTCATCTATACCTACCTACTATAGTTTTGGGAGCATGAATTTATTAAGTAGGTCGAAACTCGAAATCTGTGGTAGAGAATCTCATTTCAAAATGAACGTCACTCTACTTACCCTATCCAATCCCCTGCCTGTATTGGATTCCATTCAACAATAAATAATTAAATACCTATAACACCGTCCATTTTAGACAACAGTTTTTTTATTAATTAATTTAGTACGTACTAAGTAGTGTCATCATCTTAAACGTGGTGTTTCACCATAGCACGCCGTAAATCTCTCACATTTCAGGCACAATATGATAATTTTTCCAATTGTTTAACCTGATAATTTCGCTTTACGTTTGAACATTCGTAAAAGATTGATTTAATTTTAACATTAATTAGGTAACCTAAAATACGCTCTAACAGGAAAATAATTGTCACTGCTACCCACATGCTCAGTTGAGTTTTTATGGAAATTAGCACATACTGTTACTGGCCAGAGAGATAAAAAAACCGGGCAAGTGTGTCAGGCCACGCGCAATGTAGGGTTCCGAAGTAGTAAGTTTATCGACTATTATTAATTAACTACTTATGCTAACATATGTTAGGGTTTAAAATTAATTACCATCTTTATTTTCAACAACGAGACATTATTTCGGGAATGCACTTGACTCCGCAGCTCCGGTGCCTGTCGACATGTCATATTTCTCTGGTTTCGAGTTGAATGAAATATGAGAGTTACAGAAAAAACAATGATAAGGGACCATGTTGGTCGGTCTGGAGAGCGGCCCAAAAGGGCATTCTGTCTTAGACTGGGAAAAGAGTAATACGGATATTTTGTAATCATTCTAAATTGTAGAAATACAGATAGTTTAAGTCTAGAATTGTTTAAGCAAAAATTAATTGTAACATACTTTATTTTAAAAGATGTGTCGAGGAGTTTCTTTCGCCATTTCTTCTCCTCTTGAATTAGACACCTTTGTGAAATGGCGATTTAAGCACAAAAGAATAAATGAGTGAAAATATCCCAGTGCTTTCATTCTACAACACGAGTCGTCTAGAGTCCAGTTTATACATAGCCGTGATAGTTTTCCTTGAAAATTCATCATTTAATCTATTTTTGAGAATTATTTCACTTGTCCAACTCCAACCGTTTAGCCGGCAGGGGGGGACACTTGACTTTAACCAAAATTAGTACTTTAAAGCCAAATATTTCACAAACGAACCCCTAATTTCAAAGATGGACTTAGAAAACCCATAATATTTTTAAAAGACCTTTTCAACGTTGCCCTACACCATAGGGTACGCGACAAATAAAAATTCTTCCTCAAGTTACCGGTAGGGGGAAGGTACCCTGAAAAAAATATTTTTCAATATTTTATTCTATGATTCTTGAGTTATAATATTATAAATATGTATGTATATCCTTGCCTAATTACAGCTTTCTAGCACTGTCTCGGCGGCGCTATGCCTCGGACAGACGGACGGACGGACATAACAAAATGATAAGGGTTCCGATTTTACTTCGGAACCCTAAAAACTAACACGTATGGAAACCGTCATGATGTGATTAAGCTATGCTTCGTTTTTACAGACGAGACTTATTTGGGAAACAAACTTAAAACTAATAAGTATACTTTTTTATGAAAATTTTAATTTTAATTCATTTTAAAAATTTAATGGTAAACATAAATTACTTACTTTTGGCATTAAATGTTTAGTCATCTTTAAAATTATTTTCATTTTGTGTCTGCCTTATTTTTAAATTACAAATATCGATAAATAGACAGTGTAATTTTCTTTATTAAATAGGACTCATCTAAACGAGGAACATAATATATTCTCAACGCGAGCGTCTAAAATACGGAGTTAATGTAGAGACAGAGCTTAGTGAACACTGAAATAGCAAACCAGCAATACGATAAATACTCATACCTACTTAAATATATTAAGAGCCAGGAAGGCCTTCACCAGAACTCATCTTCTATAATTATGTGCCGTCATATAAATGATGCACAAAAAAGAAATTATGACAACAGTAAAATGCATAACAAGCATTTAGCTATCGCTAAAACTTGTGATCTTCCTTGTAGTCTAACCTATTAGGTACTTTATTCAAAAGCTACAGCCGCTACTATTATAATAATAACTAGCTGTGCCGCGCGGTTTCACCCGCGTTAATTTGTGGAAAAAACTAACTACTGAAATATATGATGTTACATAGCCTATTAATAGACTTCCTCGATAAATGGACTATCATTACTATCAAACACAAAAATATTTTTTCAATTCGCAGTAGTTCCTGAGATTGGCGCGTTCAACCAAACAAACTCTTCAGCTTAATAATATTAGTAGTATAGATTATGCACACAAAGGAAGTCAGGAAAGTTTTTTTTATGGAAATAGCCGGCAAACGAGCTGACGATTCACCTGATGGTAAGTGGCTATCGCCGCCCATGGACATCAGCAACACCAAAGGCATCACCGATGCGTTGCCGGCCAAGAAAGAGAGAAGAAAAAGAAACAAAGAACTGGCTCTCAAGCCCCCAGCCGAAACACAATGAACCGTTTGGCGGCTGACTCATGCTCATTGGTGGTAGCTATCCAGGCGAACCCCATGGAGAAATAATAATAGGAAGGAAAGTTTAATAATGTATGTATCTATTTTCAATACTCTTAGTAAAATAATTATTTATTTATACTGTATTTATAATCTCTTTTAAATTGTTATTGCAGCGTATTACATTTATCTGATATTGCGTTAAAGGTATATCTAAAACTCTTTTGAGGCTAGATTGTAAGGATAGCGGCGCTCTTTAGCTCAAATTCATGTAATAAAGTCCTTGCCCGTAGGAAACGCTGCCAAGACGCGAGATTGTGGCGCTGCGAAATCTCGTTCGAATCTCTGATTCTATTGTCTTGTAGACTCACTTGTTTATTATTTTAACCAATTGGATTTTATCTCGGAACAAATTCTCTCTTGTTATTATAGGAATATAGTTATGTGGCAAATAGGCCACTGAAATGTTAGTCAATATACAGGGATCCATCCATCCTTTAACTAATTTCTTACCAACTGACCAATGACGCTCCTTTGCTTACGTGAAGCTGTGAAGACCGATAGGGCGTACGGCAACTATCCATTCAAAAAAAAAGAAAAGAAAAATAGCGATCCAACGGTCCAACGATCCAACGTTAAGCAACAATAAAGTGAACAAAGACATAATTGCGAGCTTAAATTTGTAAAATCTACTCATAACACTAATAGTCACCCGGGAGATTGCCAATTATGTTCCTTGAAATTTAACGCTAGAATAAGGTCTTATAATGAACAAAGTGCAAGCTCTGATACAGTGTGAGCACTAAGTTAGAAAACAAACACTTCAGATCCTCTTAATGTTCTACTAGGAGTGTAAGTACTTGCACTTCCGGAGTATTAGGAAGCTTCACACGCTTGCTTGCTAATCTCTGCAAGTAACTTTATTTAGTTGTGTGACGGGCGGAACAGAGGAAAAAATCGATTTACTTCTACAGGCTAAAAACTAATTTATAGTATAAGATCGCGTTTATACGCAGTACCGGCAACTAGTTGCTACTATTCCATATTTTAAGTAAGTATGGAGATCTACGTTTATACGAAATTATTTCACTATATTTGTAAAAATAAAAATTATTTACAAAATAAGACTGTTTATAAAAAAAACTATGTAAAGAAAATTTTAATTAGGTAAGTATACATATAGGTATGCATATAGATTCACAACTGAAAGAATATCCCCGACACTTTATCAACTAAGGATTGATGTAATAATGTAGATAAAGAGAAAAACTCTTCAAAAATGTAATTAGATTTAAATAAGCTATCCAATGACGTGTTTATAGCATAATAAATAATGACTGCGCCCGCATGTGCGCGCGAAATTTTCACACGACAATGTCCAATCCAGAAATCATTATGAGACCCTTAACAGGTATCATTTTATATGAACTGCGTATCAAAAACCACGTGCCAGTCGTCATAACATGCGGGTGTCACGTGCTGCTCTATCAATACCATTACTGTTTAATCCCCTATCATTCGCAATAGCAAAGCAAAGCAAAGCAACAACCCATAATTGTCCCACTGCTGGGCTCGGGGTCTCCTCTCACAATGTGAGGGGTACAGGCCATAGTCTACCACGCTGGCCAAGTGCGGATTGGTAGACTTCACACACTTTTGAGAACATTATGGAGAACTCTCAGGTGTGGAGGTTTCCTCACGATGTTTTCCTTCACCGAAGCAAGTGATAATTAACTTGTAATACGCACATAATATTTGAAAATTAGAGGTGCATGCTAGGATTTGAACTCGGGCCCCCGCGTTCGGGAGACCAACGTTCTAACCACTAGGCTATCACTGCTTCTCATACTCGGCTATCATTCGCAATGCAAGAGACGAATTAGGAAATGTCTTCTTTTTCTACTCCAGAAACGAGACGAGAGCCAACTGTCGCAGTGTGCAGCGCAGTGCCGGATTTATATTTTTTATGAGTGTAGGCCAATTTATTTCCGCCGCCCCATGTACCTTTCTAAAATAATAATGTTCCATTCATAGTAAGGAAGGCACTGAATTAGTCACTAAGAAAGTGCGTAAAAAACAAGAATTACAATTTTTTGCCGCACTTTTAACAGCAAAATCATCTATATTATATCATCTTCTGAAATCTGCCGCCCCTAGGATGCTGCCGCCCCTAGGCCGCGGCCTATATGGCCTATTGACAAATCCAGGACTGGTGCAGCGCCGAATTTGTGTTTGGATAAGACTTAAGGTAGGTATATGTTGAATTTTTGAACGAATTCTAACAATGGCTGTTATTGCAAGATTATTAAATATCTGCATCTAAATTAGTAAACGCGAAATTCACGTTGTAGTCCTTATGAAAACGCCCAAGACTCGATGTGGCAATCACAGAAAGACCACAATGAAATTAGCATATACGTAGGGTCCTAGGTATAAATAACTTTTATGGATATACTCGTAGTAACTTTACGCTTCACACTCATAGCCCCACTATAGGATTCCCTGTGTCATGGATGTGATGGACAACACACAAAGACAAAGATATTTACACCCAAACCGAGAACAGAAATTCAAACTCATCATTCTTTCCGCCTCGCTGGAAATCGAACCCAGGACCCTTGGCGCGGCGATCCGGCATGGTAACCATTGCGCCACACGGGTCGCCATAGTAAAGTGTGGAAGTAAAGGTATACTACTGGCTAGGACAAATGTCATTAATATGAGAAAGCCAATAGAGATTTTATCCTCATATTAGCTTATATCTCATCC
This sequence comes from Thymelicus lineola, assembly GCA_963932265.1. Taxonomy (NCBI): domain Eukaryota; kingdom Metazoa; phylum Arthropoda; class Insecta; order Lepidoptera; family Hesperiidae; genus Thymelicus; species Thymelicus lineola. The sequence goes on from OZ010688.1 coordinate 12,314,163, forward strand.
CAATATAAATCCAAATAATAATATCTAACCGAAACTTTAACATCCTTATATCCGAGACCGTCTTCCGTAAGATCAGAGCCGTTAAATAAATCCAGCTAATCGCTTCGGTTGGCGGGAACCTCCTCTCACTGTCCAGACATTCAATGCTTTCATTGTCTACAAAAGGCTGCTATCTCTACAGTTACAAAACATCTTCACGCTCACAAGGACGAAAGGAAAAAGGACCTAATTGTATGAGTGTTAGGGTATTTTTTGAAAAGCTGAAGAGGGTAAGCTTGCACAAAGCAGACAAGGTAGACAAGATTGATGTAACGGTCGTTGGCAAGTTTGCGCACGTGCTGAGGCCGGCTGCAAGACTTGTACCGTCTTAAAAGTATAAAAAATTGGCTAAGAATCTTATACAATACAGAAGACCCTATACAATTTATTCATAAAATTCGATGAGACGTTACTTTAAATGGTTCTACTTTACAATACGACTTTTTGACATGAGAAGGTTTTTATAAATGAAATATCTGGAGCGCGAAAGACAGTAATAGCTAGCTAGAGTTGTTATTCCGATTTGATTATAATATGGATTTCCTCAAAGCAAGTGTGAGCTCTTACTACATGTGAATTTCGAGGACATTCCCACAAAGGACTACGTTGCCACTTAGCAACAAGGGATTATAGTCTAGCACTACCTTATACCTCAATATAATAGAACACTTATATGGCTTAGTAGTTTCGACATCAGTCTAAAGGTCGTAGCTCATTTATACGACACTGATCCCACACCGCAACTGCACAACACCGCCTGTAAAGCAAGCAGACAACTCGCTGTCTCCGTGCCTACTGCTAGCAGGCTACACGCTTCCCCGCGCCTACTGCTAGCAGGCTACACGCTTCCCCGCGCCTACAGCTAGCAGGCTACACGCGGACCCTGCGCCTTTCACACGTATGCGACGGAGCCAGTTGCGACCTCCATCCACCCGCGCACGTACGCCGTCCGTTAGCGGGCTTCAAGCCAGCAGCCGCCGTGCTCAAAGCATGCGGGCCGCTCGCTTAAGTGTGCGGTACGCCAGACGTTAACTATTGAGGGGCAAGGTTGCGGTTAGCTTGCTTCCCGCGCGCGGGCTGCTAATTTTTGTTGTTACTGTAAAGTGCACCTACAGAGCACGATTTTAAGTTTATATTTGAATTCTCATACTTCGGTTGGGTGGGAGCGGTGTCATTTAAATGAGCTACGACCTTAATGCTCTGGTGGGCGGTGTTCAAAACCTGTACGTCAATTTCTTTACACGAGTACCCGAATTTTGGTTTTTCCACTGTAACGCCTAAACTACGAGTACTAAGCCGATTTTGATGAACGAGGTGTCAATAAATGTTATTATAGTCTGGGTGACATAGTTTATGTATATCTATCTATAAAGTCTTTCCATAAAAACTGTTACAGCCTTGTTTAATTTAAGTATCAATTTTTTTTTAATTTATTATTGCTCAAAAATCAAAACAAATAACAAGGTAATGCAGCATTAATGAAGCCAATACTAGCGAGAAATGTTTCGTTTGATTATGAATAAGGAACTTTTGCACTATCTTAAGATTAAAAAAAAATTCATATTGTGCCATTTAATATTAAAAGGAGTGGACGTTAAAAGAAGACACAGACAGGTTATTAAGTTGCACCGCTACAGCTATGCACCTATTGAGATTTTTAAACTGCTGCAAATTTAAAAAATTACTCATAGGTTTTTTATCGTGCTACCAAATTATTCCCTGAAGTTTCGAGCTTCGAAGACCGTAAAAGAAGCGACCGACTTCGTACGGTTAGAACCCCAATTCAACGATATCCCGTCCAGAAACAAATAATTTCTGCTCTTCAGGTAAGGATAAGAAAAACTATCACCAAATGAATGTTAAATTAGACCCTGAGCTTATCAATGACTAACAGGGCATTTCCGTAATGAACCTCTAAAAAAATTAAGGCTCGAGAGCTGCAGCTTTACTAAGAAGTTACACGAGAAGAAAATACCGTCATATACTTTTTTCAAACGAATAATTTTTTTGACATTGAAGATAATTACAAAAAACAAAGTGATAAAATATTATTCCTACAAAGAAGCAAAGAAGCAAAGAGGCTTAATCCGATAATTCAGCGTTGACATTATCCTGCATCAATTATGGTTTGACTTGGAGTGAAAATGAAGTGAAAAACAGTATTTTTGGGTATCAAAATACTATCCTTGTAAAGGTTGAGGAACCTCTTCTTCAAAAATTTTAACAAAAAAAGAACCGACTTCAAATGAAGTTCATCCAAAAATAAGTTGAATCCTAAAAAATTTTTTTTTTTTAAACGCTTTTATTTCAATAATGTTTAGTTTATAAAATTAGCTACAAGTTGTGAAAATTTCAAGTCTCTACGTAAAATAGAACATAGAGAATTATGCGTCTAAAGTCTGAAAATCGTTTTTTTTAATTTAATTTTTTTTTTTTTTTTTTTTTTAATTTTCGTGTATTGTCATCGGAAATACACATGTCTGCCAAATTTCATCAATTTTCATTAAAGGGAAGTCATTCAAATTAACGTTACAAGATTTGATTTGATGCTTTGATGCTCCGAAGTGAAGCTAAATAAAAGCGTTTAAAAAAGAATCATCGAAATCGGTTGGCGTGATATTGAGTAAAGGTCGTAGCTGACTTATACGACACCGCTCCCATCCAACCGAAGTATGAGAATTCAAATATAAACTTAAAATCGTGCTTACGACGAATTTCGTGCACGACGTCAATATATTTTCTCAAACTCTCTATATCTAATGTCAAAAAATACAAAACAAAACCTATGTCATCTTAAAGAAGAAATTTTGAATAAGGAACCAGCACTCATAAAGAAAAACATAGCGCACGGTCGCTTGCCGTCACAGAGTAGCTTACACATTCGTTACTCTACGAAGCACGATTTTAAGTTTATATTTGAATTCTCATACTTCGGTTGGATGGGAGCGGTGTCGTATAAATCAGCTACGACCTTTATTCGTCCATTTACCGCGCACATACTTAATGCAAATTTAAGACTTACATGCTTTTAACATGGATGCCATTGTCAGATCTCGCTCAAATTTAAGTGGGATCACACGACAAGCACCAGATTTCGATTAAAAAAAGAATCATCAAAATCGGTTCACCCAGACGAAAGTTCTGATGTAACAAACATAAAAAAATACTGTCGAATTGAGAACCTCCTTTTTTTGAAGTCGGTTAAAAAATTATCGAAAATTCACAGTAAGTATTCCAACAAGATTCAGCGCAAGCTCATTGGAAAACACAAAACTGGCTGATTGCCCATAAACTTCATCATGTTTATTAAAATAAAGCTAGTTTAGGTATGCTAATTGTATAATTTTCTTCATTTTCTTTATTTTTTAGTAGCGAAAATAAATGCCAAACAAGTATTCGGCGGTTTTTGCCGACTAGTCGCCGATTAATTTGCCGAATAGAAAATTGTCGGCCCATCTCTATTGAATTATAGAACAATGCCCAAAAATTATTTTTTATTTTTGTTAGCGTCTTAAAACGTCAGTTATACCGAAGCAATTCAATATTTTTTTTTACGTATTTTAAAATTAATACCTATACTCGTATTACCCAGCGTAAAATAATTTTATTAATAAGTGATGAATTGACTATAATAACAATGATGTCAACAATGTCAATTTTCATTCGGGCACTCACTTCGATACATAGCTTGTATCATAGATATAGAAGTAACTTCTATATCTATGGCTTGTATCAAGCAACATAAAGGGAGACTTATGGCCAATATTACAGACAGAATTTCGTTATAAATGTTGGTATGACAAATGTAATGATGTCAAATTTCCATATCCGGTTGTCAATCAAAAAAAAAGTCAGAATAAAATAATGGTAAAAATTACAGGCGGCCATAAGTCTCCTCTCCCCTACTCTATGACTCAATGGTTATAAGAATTCAATCTCAAAATACTTTGGTTCTGGGGTGTGTCTGCTGAAATCAGAATTTAAAGCGGCGATTTCTAGATTTTTTTTTATTTTAAGACGCTAAAGTTGAAAATGAAATAAAACGATGTATGGCAGTTGGGCATTGTTCACCATTTTCACCTCCATCTGCCGCCAAGTTATACTAGCGGATAGTTTTAAAATGAACCATGTCAACTTGCACGTTAAAGAGTCACACGATTTCAAATTATTCTAAAACAGGAATTATCATAATTAATCAAGTATTATCATAATTAACTTACCCACTTTACAAATATTTTATTTACCCATATTATTTGTCTGAAATTACTGCACCTTCATTTATTTGCTCTAATTTAGGCATTCCATAATGAGGCCCGGATTAATGATTGATCTGAGAATGAGCCCGTTTACTGTTCCAATAAATAATTTATTAATCCTAGAAACTAGAGCGCTAGTAGTAGGTAACATTAAAGTATTATAAAATTATTTACTTCTCAAGAGGTATAGGCAGCCATATTGGGGCGGCTTAGAATACTAACCCAATCCCACGCCGGAAGGGTGTCGTAAGAGGTGACTAAATCCAGCCTGCTGGTGGTGGGGCCCCTCGAGGGATTATATTGGTAATATTGATTTTAATTGTTAATTATTACCATTATTATTTCTCCATGGGGTTCGCTTGGATAGCTACCACCCTTGAGCATGAGTCAGCCGCCAAACGACTCGTCGTGTTCCAGCTGGTGACTTGAAAGCTAGTCATTTCTTTCTTTTTCTTATCTCTTTCTTGGCCGGCAACGCATCAGTGATGCCTTTGGTGTTGCTGATGTTCATGGGCGACGATAGCCACTTACCTTCAGGTGGATTATCAGCTCGTTTGCCGGCTATTTCCATAAAAAAGGCACCTATGTTGTAAAATGTATGCAGCTATTATAGGTATCTTGGTATCAATGGTATCTCTATGCCTTCCGAGCTCCCGCAAGAAGAGCGCATGACTGAAACACATTGAAACACAAAACATTTCACAAAAAGATGAGTGGTTGTGTGGCACAACGGATAAACTATTCTAAAATAATATCGTTGAGCTGGACTCCGGAGTAACGCGTAGAGTAGTAAGTGAGTGGTCTCTGTACCCAGTGATCTCCAACAGTGTTCACTGTTCATTTCATCGTTGTTCGTCCCATATTCGTCATCCAACCAGGGGACGTGTAGACAATTTCACCAATTAAATTAAAGCTTGTAGAAGTACCTGAAGTTCGATGACATCATAATTATCTTATGGACTATTCGACCAATCACATGCCAATCACACTCCGGATTGAGTTTGTCCTTCATAATTGTAGGGTGTCACACTTAATTTAAAAAATTATGTCCTCTTATGATATGGTTTTTTAAAAAGTTCTATTAGTATTTTTTCTCGTGGTAAAAAATTATAATATTGAAATGAAACATTTTATTAAAATTTCGTCAAAATTAGGTAGGTACTGAATTTAAAATATTGCAATTGTTTTTATTGTAATTTTCTCACTGAGAATAAAATTGATAACACTGTTATCACTGTTATCAATCAATGTTGTACTGACAACACCATATTTTAAGCAACACAAACAAAAACGACGACTACAGACAGTCTTCCCAAACCCCCGATGACCGTAATCGCCACATTGAAAAATTGCATTAACTTTTTGGCGTATTGTTGCAACTTGCAAACTACCACACAAATACGTTACTTATAATATTCATGTTAGAAGTTTTTATATCATTATAAAAATCATAATCGAATGATATATCCTAGGACTATATATAACATGGATACAATAGAAAAATGTCCTTCGGTTATGACGTCATCCGTCCACAGGTACCTCTACAACGTTACTTATCCAGTTAGAGTAATACATCCATGACTCAGGCTGACTGACTGAATGACAGATATAAATGACATTTGACACTTTTGACACTTGACAGTAGTAATAAGTGACGTTATTTTATGGTAATTTTAAATTTTTAAGCAGGTAAAGAGAGTTCTTCAATTATACTTAATTTAAAATATTATCTAGATAAAAAAATTTTAATAATACCTAATGGTCTAATTAATTCTTAAAACTTCACTTTTACGTAACTTAACGTATCATAAGTGATATTGTTCTGTATTTTTGTAAGTGGGAGGTAGGTATGAAAATAATGCTTTTAACATCATAAAACTTTTCAAAAACACGTCGATAATTATATCATTCAACTCAAGCACTTACAGTAAAAAGGTGATTCGTTTTTTCTTATTGTTAAATTTATTTGTTTCAGTACACACAAAAATGTCGCAAGCTGAAGTGCAGGACTTGGGTAAGCTAGCAGACTCTCTTGAAGAATGTCAAATAGATGAGAAAAATACTTCAGGCATAGTTCTGAACGACACTTGCGACTCAACGATTGAAGCGAAGTTCCCAAAACCAAGACCCAATGTACCTCCTATATTTTTACATAAGCCAGTTAAGTTTCCACATATAATGCGCAAGATTCTTAGCTTGGGAATAAAATTTTATCGTCCTTCTGTTGGGCATCACTACACTAAAATCTGCTGCCAAACTATAGATGACCACAAGGCTTTAGTACAGTACTTCAAGAATAAACAATTACCATATCACACTTTTGGATACCCAGATCATAGAAAAATGAAAGTAGTTTTCAAGGGCCTTCCTAAAGATTTGGATTTGGAAAATTTACGAAAGGAACTGGAAACAGTATCAATTCCGATTGTTAGACTTCATAAAATGAAAAATAAAGAACTTGCCAAAGATTGTCCTCTCCTTATACTAATAGTTGTTCCAAATGATGATGAGGGACGGAAGATATTGCAAGTACAAAAGTTTTCACAACACAACATAGATATTGAGCCACTGAAGTCTAAAATCATTCAATGTCATCGTTGCCAAAAATGGGGCCATGCTCAACGATACTGCAATGGTCTTGTGAAATGTGTCAAGTGTGGAGGTGACCACTTTTCTAAGAAGTGTACTAGAGATCCATCTCAATTGCCTCCCAAATGTGCCAATTGTGGTTCTGACCACACATCCAGCTATAGACTGTGTCCGTTTTCTCCAAGTTCTATACAATATGTAAAGAAACTAGCAGCATCTGCTATTACAAAGCATATTTTTCCTAGTGTTTGTATATTGCCCAAAGAATTGGTTACTCCTAACAATTGCCACATCTTCTTGAGAGGAGGAATGTAAAATTCACACAGTTTTGGTGACTTACTTACTTAAAATATTTTGTTTTGATTTGAGGTAAAGCATATTGTAAGAAGCTTATGCATATTACTATACATTAATAAGTTAATTTGTTCACCTGAACTCAGAGAAGTTTGATATTTTATATTGTTAACCGAAGGTACAAGTTACTTCACTATGTTACTACATACAAATAAGTTAAACAACTTACTTTTTGTGAAATAAAAGAGATTGATTATGATGAAATTTTTTATTTACTTATTCATAGGTTTATTATTTTAATTTTAGGCACTTATTCTATCTTAACTATATTCACAGTTTAATTTTACAATATAAAGCTATATCTATAGAAATAATATCACATACTTTTAATTTTCTGCTGCCTACTTGTTTTTAGTATAGCATCGTCGTTTTCGACTCCGTCACTGATTGGGGTGACCATAACCTGTTAAAAGAAAAATATTTTGGTATAATCGGACTAACTAAACAATATGATGAACCTTTTTAATATTGAGATAAGTACATTTTCATGAAAATAATAATATCTACAGCTCAGTGACTGAGTCTATAGTATTGACTCAGGAGTGGATGAGAATTTAAATAGACAATCATTCAAAACTTCAAACCCTTAAGCTAAGCTTAAGTTACTACTTAGGATTTCAACTTCTTTACATTTGATAAGTTAATGCCTGAATGTAATCCCACCTCGATCCTGATCGTATCTGATCGTAAGTGGTAATTAAGCCCAGGATAGTAAGCGCACTAACTTAACAACAGGCTATTCCTACCCTCTTCCAATCTAACGTTATACCATACGTGGTAGAATGTATTGAGCTTCTATACTTATAACACCTGTAAACTACATTTTGACAATAAAATGATTTGATTGGTTGATCAATCACCATGGCAAAGCACCATTTAGAAATGGTGGAGACGTGGTAGATTAAAAAAAATTACGTGCATACTGACCTCGAGTTTAAGATTGGGAACTGGCCGCGTGTTAGCATCGAGTTCAGCCAGCACTCTGTCCAAGGTGTCGACCAGGCGGTCTGCGTCCTGCGTGGTGAATACCATGGGCGGCTTGAACTTCAGCACGTTGGCATCTGGACCGTCACGACTTATGAGAATCTTTTCCTCTCGCATCCTGATTAAATAAGACATTTTTTCTTTTAATAAGAACATTTATTTATTTATTTATTCATTCCAAAATATAACCACAAACATTACAGGCATGTCCTAATGCGTTAGTGTATTTCACAAAAATTCAAACAACATTGTAATATTAATATGAATTAAAACTAGTACATTCATCATTACAAAATAAATAATACAAGTCAATATTAGTAAAATCATCATGTCACAGTTAGTAAATCATTAAATATAAATAGGTAAGTCAATAATAGTAAAATTAATCATGTCACATAAAATAATTATAATTCAGTCAATATTAGAATATAATGTAAGGTGCGTTGGGGTAAGATCGTATATGGGGGAAGACCGTTTTTGTTAAATATATTCCGAATTAGTAGTTATTTTTATAATCTGGCAACAAAGCCTGAGACGCCTTTTCGTATTGCCCCACGTCCCAGTTCGTGTTGGTCGTTCCGACGCATCAGGTGTGAGTTATGCACGAGAAACAGAAAGTGTCGACTTTTAGGATAATTTACGAAATCCGGATTTACCCCAAACAACATTTTGCTGGCTTTTTTGGTGAGTATTAACTATTTTTTCAAATAATAAATTTTTGAGTTATCAGGATACGTGGTGTCTTTTAATATATCTGTTTAAAATAAGCTAAATGTGATTATAGGCTGAGTTCCGGACTTTCCCCAAGCAGATATTAATAGGTGAAGTTCGGACTAAATCTGAAAATTCTGAAACTGAAGTGAAAATGCATGAGGTTGTAAAACTTTATTTTAATCCGAACTTTAACACCCGATGTTTCATGGTGTTGCAATCTATCGCTATGTAGCTGATCTTGTTGATAAACAAAATTTCTCATGAAGCTAGTGCTTTGTTTTATTTTATTACGTGAATTCATTTGTATTTTATTACCTTTAATTATGTTTTCTTAAAATATTATTGTTAATAGATTTTTAAGATGCCTTTTACGGTTCGAACATAAAATGTAATGTGTATAATTATCTATCTTTAACTAAGCATTTTCTTTGTAGGTTCATAATGCCGCGTCAGTACGAGAGAAAGTCACTGCGGGCAACATCATATTCGCAGGAGGATTTAATATCGGCAGTAGAACGAATAAAAAGCGGAGAATAGCATAAATAAGAAGTTTAATAAATCTTTGATTAGCTGAACAATTGTAAGGTTTTATTTATTGATCCAACACATAAAAGTGTTACCTATCCAATCTTAAATATGCTAATAGATAAATAATTTTGACTGAAAGAAAAGCTTATCAGGATCAGGAACACGGAAGTTTGAGAGCCATGAAAATTTGAGATTTGGTCTAGTGGGGTAAGGTCGGACGTCCAAAACAAAAAAAAATACTTTTGTTATAATACTACTTTTTTTTACAATATATAAAAATTTCCAAAGAAAATCTTGTAAGACATATAAGAATAGATATTTTCGTTCTATGAAATCTGTGTTTTAAGGCACAATGGCGATTTTAGAAGGTAGTCCGATCTTTACCCATGAACGTCCGATTTTTCCCAAGGTTTTAAAATTTTATTCATATTTTAAACACCCGATAAATAGTAGGTGATTCATTTATAACAACATTAAACACATTCTGTCTATAGGTTATTTATTAACAATGAATTTTCACTATAATTCATTGTGCTAACTATTGTAACTTTCGCACAAAATAAAGTTTGCCAACATCTTCCAAATACAACTAAAAACCGTCCGAACATACCCCAACGCACCTTACAGGTACATGTAAGGAACCCTTTTAAAATCGGCGATAATTTTATTTTTAATTAATAGTTGTATTTGAATTGCATAATAAAACAGACAACCAAATAAAAACAAAACAATCTTACCTATCGACCACATGCTTCGCTTCGGCTGTGGCAGGGGTCCGCGCGTCCCTATCAGTGACGAGCTCGACGCCCACGAACAGTCCCCTGCCTCTGACATCTCCCACTAACTTGTGTTTATTCTTCAAGCTCTCACACCGAGCCATCAAATGACGCCCGACCCGCGCGGCTCGTTCTAGAAGATTCTCTTCCTCAATGACATCGAGAACGGCATTTGCGATGGCGCATGAGACTGGGTTTCCTCCGTACTGAAAGTAAAGGTTTGAAATTTAAAATGTCTTACAATTGTTACAATTCTGTTAGGATTGTAAATGTAGCTTTTTTTTTAATTAAATTAAAGATAAAGATTTATTTAAAAAAAGTAGTTAATATAGTAGTAAATTTTGGAATTAGGTTCATCTTACCCTTAACTTCAAAAGTGAAAATGATTTAAACTCCGCACTCACCCTGGGGGTGGTTGCCACCCCTTCTCGGGGGTGGACATTTTTTTTCTCAAAATAACCTCGGATATCGATAGAAGGGCTAATTTTAAGCAAAAAATCACCTATAAAGTTTTTAGAAAAATCCAATACTTTTCAAGTTATTGGCAATTGAAAAATCGCAATTTTTTCACGTTTTTCATCGGTCTTTTGCAAATATCTCCAAAAGTATATGTTTTATCGAAAATTTTATAAGAACCAAAATTGTAGCAGATAAAAAAACGAACAATTTAGTTTTTTTTTAATCATTCTAAGTACAATATTAAGCTAGATATTGAAGATCAAAGCCGTTTTTTATTTTGTCTGAAATTTAATCTATGTGTTCAATGCCATCTAGCGGCGAACAGATGCATTTTATGCATTCTGCCATAAAGAAAGTTTTTGTAGTGCTTGAAATAAGCTTTAAAATGAGCACTGTTAAAGGTCTTTTGCACGTGAAATAAGTGAGCTGTATTGAAAATAAGAAGACCATTTAATATTTTTTCTTTTAAATCAATGGGTTTCATAAGTGCCATTTCCGCCAAAATGAAAATTAATCGTATTCCGCCTAGAAATAACTTTATTATGAAGAGTTTGATAGATTGTATCAGTTTGGCTGCTTCAGGACACATATTTTAAAAAAAAATCAAGATTTAAAAAAAAATAAAAAATTTCAAATTTACAAAAAAACACCTTTTTTTCATAATATCTCAAAAATGACGACAGATACGTAAAAAAGTGTAGGGATGAAAAATTTAGGTATTTTTCTGACGAACAATTTGGTTTTTTTTTATTTCTGTCAAATAAAAATTGACGGAGATATGATTGTTTAAAGAGCGCGCGGCAGCGCAATCACAGTCTCTCTTAAGCCCTTTAACCCTTCACCGTTTTAAAAAAAGGTTTTTTACTATTATTGCAATGAAGGATGTTGTAGCTCTGTTAATTACCTTTAAAATGGTTTGTTATAAATTGTGATAGCATGAAAATTGAAGGAGTTATGGTCCAAAAACTTATCATATTTTTTTCTACTTAGTAACTGAAAATTTCGGAGTGTGAATATTTGGAGCAATGTGAAAGTACGCAGTATAATAGAGACCCAAAACTATTGTAACGTGTATATATATACATAATATGGCTCATATATTTTGGAAACGTAGGCATGAATACATACTCTCTATACTTACTCTACTGTACTTTACTCTATAATTAAATTATTTTTAAATATGTAATCATATATATTTACTGTTTTAATTTAGGGTTAGTTTTAAGGGTAGCAAAGTTGAAGATTATGATAATCACTTTCGAGAGTGTAGAATAATATTTAAATCCTTTTCATTTAATCAAAAAAAATTTTTTAACAATTTTTTATCAAGGGGTTGTTTTTAAGGGTTGAAAGAGGGTTAAAAATTTGACTATTATTATAGAGAACAAAATAATACTTACTCTATACTTACATCTTTTTATGTCATACCAAAGTAATTTTTTGTGATTTTTTTAATTTAGGGGTTGTTAGCAAGGGTTGTAAGAATTTCATGGGGATGAAAATGATTTTAATATGAGGTAATTGTGTTAGAAAACACTTTACAATTTCAAAACTTACTATTACACATGTTTTCTAGCGATAAAATGGCTCAATGTTAATTTTTCCATTAAGGGGTTGTTTACACCCCTTAAAAATAATTTGCGGAGTTCAGATTATTTTCACTTTTGAAGTTAAGGGTTAGATAAGCCTAATTCCAAAATTTCATGCAAATCGGTTCGCAGTAAAAAAATTCGGAGGTAACACCGTATTTTTCGCTTCAATGACTGCACTAATAATAATAAAAGAGTATCTACACTACCCGCACACAAGACATTCACCATCCAGCCGTCAAGGTGCGCGAGTATGTTGTAGCACTGAAAACTATTTTGTGTTTTATTTCTAATACCTAATCAGGTAAACATAGACAGCACAATCAGTAATAATAATATGTACTAAAGGCACGATACTATCAGTAGTTCCTGTATGTACCTATACCACCCTACCCTTATTTTTATTTCTTTATTAGCTGTCCCGGCGAACTTTGTACCGCCCAACAAATCAATGTCATGTCACTTTTAACTAAACGGTGTTTGTGTGCGTTTCTCCCTCTCCCTCTCAGATATACTTAAAACTTATAACTCAAAAACGGCCGAACCGTGACAATTATCTCCTACATACTTATCTCCTTGTAAATTTCCTTTGGTACATTTGATAGGTAGCTATCTAATACCTCGCGATTTGTCGCCTAAGTTTTGAAATATATTGAAAAAGTTTTGTCCAAGTATCTAGCGGAGTTTAAAGTCGAAAATTGGCAGTGACACGCCTCCAACTTCCTCTTCCTGTCATCATATTTTATATCAACGTGAATATCAAAAACCAGCGCGAATAAACGAATCCCGAATATTCGCGATGTATTTTGATAAAATATTCAGAGCACATTCGAGTACACACTACACACCATTTGAAATACGTTTGGGGCATGAAAATTGGAGCAATTTTCTTTTTGTTATATTTAAAAATCGTAAAAAAGTAAACAGTTTATGTGTTACAAATCTATTTGAATAAAAATATACGTTTTATTATACGTTAAAAATTGTACGTTACTGTTTGTTTTATTTCAAATGGACACCAGGATAATGTCAAATTAAAGCATCCCATGTACCTACCACCTATTGATGGATCCTTGTAATGAATCTAAGTGGACATCGCTATTAATTTTGAGTGTGGCTACATACTACATACTAATAATAATGATACAGCAATTAAAATTCTCGAAGTGAAACGAGTGCGAATACAAGTTTCTATAGGTGTCAGTCATTATGAAATATATTTTTCCATTAAATGTATTTTTCCATTAATGTCTTTTTCCATTTAAACATAAAAAGATAGTTTATAAAGTCGTGGCTACTATGTTGTTTTTATCATTTGTCAACATACTAATCAAGTGGCGATGATTCCGTGACACGGTCAATTAGACCGCGCTTCACGAAGAACACGCGTGTTAAGTATTACGTAACGTCTATCTTTTTACGTCAACGTGAGCAATGAACCTAATAATATAATTACGAGTATAGTATATTCCTAATATTATAAAGAGGTAAAGTTTTGTGAGTTTGTGATATTATAGGGGGTAATATCTGGATCTACTGAACCAATTTTAAAAATTATTTTACCAGTAGAGAGCCACATTATTTTTGAGTGTCATAGGCAATATCGGATTTTTGGAAGTTCGCCGTCAGCTAGTGTCTAATATAGTAGTCATTTGATTAAAACGTTAAATATTTTCTACAGTTCAAGAGTTACATTTAACTAAGCAATTATAGGAAAAAAAAGTAAAAGGAAGAAGGTAAAGAGTAGGTAGGAGGAAAGAAGGTAAAGGGTAAGTTAGGTAGTTGTATGTTGTATGACAAAAATCTATTAGGGATATACAAAAAAAAAGAAAAATCTCTAGGTATATCATCCGCTTACTTCAGTAAAGCGACTTCATTTTTTTGCCAATTTTCATTCCATACAAAAACTTGAACTTTGTACTTTTATAATAATGCACTTGTTAAACATCTATCAATAGTTCAATATGATTTATCACTGAGTAATTGCATATTATCTTGTTAACGAGGCAATTAATGCTAACAGCTGCACCTGCACCGAACAATCATAGTAATTAAGTTGGTGCCTACTACCTAGCTACTTCAGACATTCTACGTCCGTGCCTTCTTCGTAGGAATTATTAAACGACAATGTGACAGACATATTTTTGCTTTTTATCAAATAGAAAAAATCCAAATAATATCGTGGCTCCGCTCGTCGAATAAGATAAACGGGGCGTAAGTATTCTATATTGAATTCTTAATCAAGCAACACTTAGAGCCCACGAGGAAATGTTATCGCACTTATCGCCCCTTTTAAGAAAGACTGCTTCAACCCATTAATGGTCCACTACTCAGCTACTGAGTACCTACGGAGTCCTCTTGCGGAGGTCCTAAACATACGCCCTGTGCCTGTGCATACGCCAATATGCTGTTCCAGTGCAGACAGGTGAAGGAGAGAAAGAAGAAAGACACTTACCGTATTGAAATATTCGACTCCGGTATCCGCGAAGCTCTTCGCGATCTCTGGAGTAGTGATCACGGCGGCTACCGGGTGACCGTTGCCCATAGGTTTGCCCATGGTCACGATATCGGGTACCACATCTTGGGTCTGAAACGCCCACATGTGGGTTCCCACTCGCCCAAAGCCCACCTGTACCTCATCTGCGATGCACACGCCATTCGCTTCACGGACATGCCTAAAAACATTGACATTACTATTAAAGGATTTTATCTACAAGAAAAGTCTAAGTAAACTCCCTCCCCGGTATTCTTAAATAAAGAATAAACCTGTACTTTACTCAAACATAGATATGATTTTAAATTTATATAACCGCGGACACTTAAGCACTTCAGTGCGAACGGGTACTCACGATTTTTGTATTTTATACTAAAAATCAATATGTGTAGCATCTCTGCACAGTGCTTATTCTTAGCAACGTGTTTGAATTTGATTTGTTGCACCTACCACAATTTTTCATCATCACCAGGGTTGACTGGTAGAAAATGCCACTAGGCATCAAGTCCGCTCATTGTAATTCAGTGTATGAATGCAATAAAGTTTAAATCTATACTATAATAAAACTCAAAGTGTCTGTTTATCTGTCCAGGCATCACATAAAAACCCTTGAACGGATTTCGATGAAAATTGGTAAAGTTGTTACAGGTACCCTTGGTCATATTTTAGACAACTTTTCATCCCGGAAAATTTTTAATTTTCCCGGGAAAACAGGATAAAAGTTTGAATAAGTTAAAACATATTTTCTAGCTGCGGGCAACAGCTAGTAAATAAATAAAATACGAAAGTCGTAAGAACCCGGTCGCATTTATAAATAGGTCATTCTAAGTGAATAAAATGTATGTAAATATAAATAAAAATTATTTAAAATAGTGAGTAAAAAATCACATGGAACCATCACTCCGTGTCATTGTGCAAACACAATTCAGTATAAAAATTACCTACTGGGATTGTATTACAGTGAAACCTGGTTAAGTGGGACCTGGATAAGTGAGAAACCTCTATTATTGAAAGTTGCAATGAGGTCCCGGTTCTTTTTCATTAAATTACCTCTGTTAATGAGACTTTTTGAACCTGGTTAAATGAGGTTTGAATTCTAAGACTTTTTCGATGTTTACCTCTATAATTGAGACTCTGTAGCTCAAATACCTGTATAAGTGAGACAAATTAATCAGGTTTTAACACGTTTTGACATGTTTGTTTACATACATTTCGCGTCGTCTTTCGCGCATGATTTGTTTGTTAGTACTATCTCAGGTTTTGACCTAAAAACAAGGGAATAAAAGTGTACAAAATGTCCAAACGTAAATATGAAACGTTATCAGTATCTGAAAAATTAAAACTTCTATCTGATTATGATTGTGGAAAGTCGCGTGATAAACTGTGTAGGGAGAATAACATACCAAAGTCAACCCTGTGTAGAATTATTAAAAACAACGAGAAAATTCGGTCTCAGGTCACATTCATATCTACCTACCTACATTAAATTCATAATACCAAAAATACGCATTTTTATTAACATTTCCACCTCTAAAAATGTAATAACGGCACATTTCGATATCTGTAAGCGGGGGCCTCTGTAATTGAGACAACTATAATTTTAAACCTGCTTAATTGGAAAACTGGATTATTGGAAACCCTCAATAATTGGTACATATGTCTTGGTCCCTTGAGATCCCAATTAACCAGGTTTCACTGTATTATTCAGCTGGTCAATAAATAATATAATAGTATTATAGGCACAAGTTACAATACAATACAATATCTTTATTTGCATGAACATGGGTAATTTACATAAAGGATTATATTAAATGTGTAGGTCCGCCAAGTTCCACCTGCTAAGGTATGCAAATATTAAAATAAATAATTTAATTTTCCATTACAATTTGTCATTACAATCTTAATTTAAAAAATAAATTAGTAAATTAGTTAGAAAAGCAATATCAAATAAATCACATTCATATTATTATGTCTTATACACTATGTCAAAGTTATTATTATTATATTATGAACAGCCAGCTATTGCAATACAGCTGACGATGACCTTGTCCGAGAACTTCGCTTTAGTGTTCTATTTACGGACGAGCTGCTGAATTTTTGATCATGTCAATGGTTTTGATGAATCATGCTTCGCAATGTGAATCCTACTTCGCTACAATGGCGACGTGGTCTTTAACATATTATTTTAATATAAGAAACTACTAATTACTACTGGGCTTATTTTTTTCTTATGGGCTTATTTATTTCTTATTTAACGGACGGACGGACATGATGAAACTAGAGTTCCGATTTTACTTCAGAACCTTAAAAACTTAAGACTTATACAGATTTCATAAAATGATAATATTCTGTACAAAATTATTACAATACAAAATATTTTAACGATTTTCAATACCAAATAATTATTAACTAGGTTTAATATAAATTTCTATTTCAATTAATATTTACAATATCAAAATGAAATGGGTGCTTATCAAGAAACTGAGTCGCAGTTTGGGGTAGCTAAGAGCCTTGAGTACGATATAATTTAAATTACAAAGCAAATCAAAGGTTGGAATCTTAATAAGACCAAGTTAGAAACAAACCAGGCGTGGTTAGTGTAGAAAGACGATATTAATTATGTTTCCAATTTAACCCTTATTTAACACGAAAACACGATTTTCGTTAGAGCACCATCTCTTTGAAGCGCGGCAAATTGCTAACACAATGAAAAATAAACGTTTTGTGGAAAAAAATATTGTGTTCGCTTGAAAGATATTTCACGTCATTTATAAATTGCTGTTGCAGTAACTCATCGACTCTGTTAAAGTTAAATACATTTTTAAAGTTTTAAAAGTTTACTTACTCGAAAACACGCTTCAGGTATCCATCAGGGGGAATAATTTGTCCACCGCAACTTTGCAAGCTTTCAACTATGAAAGCGCACACGCCTCCATTTCCCGCAGCTTCTTTACAGATTTTTCCAACTTCATCCGCATACATTCTCCCTAACTCCTCTTCTGATAGGGAATCTCGGGGATATGTGTACTTTCCCCGGTACGTATCGGGAACTGGCGCCTGGATATCGAAATAACATTTTATAGCATTTGTTCTCGGGTGAAGATTGTGTTTTTGTTACTTTGTTTGGAACGAAATACGTCCCGGTTTTTCTAACTTTGACTATGATTCTTTTCCAGGGACCGTAATATAAGGTAAATGTTCACATGAAATGGCGTGTAAGACCCTTAGCTAAAATAATGAGTGCTTTCGCTGCGTAAATATATGACAATAAATGATATGAACATGAGGAAGTATATCAGACATGTTGATTAATGAACTAATATTCTTTATACATATTATAATTGAAATTTAGAATATGTAAATAGATTATGATAGACTTTTATTCTCTATAACAGCCGCAGCTCACATACACGCATGTAGGCGATAGAGGCATTGATCAGGACTTTGGGATTTTAATACAATTATATAAAATTTTAAAATATCCTTTTTTATCAGGTTATATAAAGTTGTTGATTCAAAGCTTTCATCTGCGCCTTGTTATTTTATAAAATTTACATTAAATATTTTTATAACGTGTAACCCACTCAAAATTTACTTGTAGGTGTATGTTAAACCGACTACGACCAAAGTGCATGATTGGACTGGTACAGCGAAAAACAAGCAAATCGTGAATCTCATTACTACGTAAAGTCTGCAATCACACCGCCTGAACGCGTGAGTAGCGAGCGGCCGTGAGTATGGCGGGAACTCACCACGTGAACCCAGTCTGGCTTCGCGGGCCCCCCTGGGAGGTTCAATTTGTATGGCGAGATATCGATCATAGACGTAAGGTGTCCATGATACGCGCTGGAACAAAGAGGCGCTAGAGCACCCTAGAACACTTCGAGGAGCTCGAAGTAACGACACATACGAATCTACTACTGGCGATCATCTCATTCATACTTTACATACGTACATTTTATAATAAACAATTATACAATCAAAAAAATTCGGACGCGATTAAAAAAAACATGAATTTCATCTATGTCAATACAAAATTTGGTTTGGGGAGTATTTTGAAAGTAAGGTAGGTAAGTATATAAAAACAAATAAAAATGTATAGTTTTCAAACAATCATAACCTCATCAATCACGATCTGTTCACACACTAAAACCTAATCTTTCCAAATATAGACAATTTCAACAAATAAATGCTAGGTCGGTACTTACTGGTCTAGAGTAATAACATTCTTGTTCTTAGTGTGGATTCTCGCCAGCCTCAAAGCCAGATCGTTAGCCTCAGACCCTGAGTTCACTAGGAAACACACTGAGAGCGGCTTGGGGAGAGTATTCACTATTCTCTCCGCGAGGATAACTATCTCATCGTGAAGATAACGGTTGTTTGTTGATATTAACGACATCTGATTCCTTCCCGCTTCTACTACGTGAGGGTGGCAATGTCCCACTAAAATGTGATTAAATCATTAATTTATGTTGAACACACAGAATGTTAGTGCTAAATAAATCTTATTAAACGCTTTTATTTAGCTTCACTTCGGAGCATCAAATCTTGTAACGTTAATTTGAATGACTTCCCTTTAATGAAAATTGATGAAATTTGGCAGACATGTGTATTTCCGATGACAATACACGAAAATCATATTTTAAACTAATTTTCATTGTTTATTTGTTGTTAAATTAAAAAAAAACGATTTTCAGACTTTAGACGCATAATTCTCTATGTTCTATTTTACGTAGAGACTTGAAATTTTCACAACTTGTAGCTAATTTTATAAACTAAACATTATTGAAATAAAAGCGTTTAAAAAAAAAAATTTTTTTAGGATTCAATTATTTTAATCTTATCTTAACATGATTTTTCTATGGTCTTTCTTTAATCTCTTATTGACGGCATATAATCCAGAGTGATTCTAAATAAGGGTTCGATTGATGATTGATGGAAGTAAAATATGTGTCCAATCGGCAATCAAATTAACAAGGCCAACAAGAGCATGACAATAAGAAAGGTAAATGAAAAGTTATGAATTTGTAGGAACCCCTCGTCTAGCAAACAGAGCCTTTTCCAACATGATTAAAGATCGTATTGCTATTTTTACACAATTAAGTATTAAAGTGGGTGGACCATGGAAGGCCATGCTCCTTGACAAATTGCTTTGACTTACACTAACATTAGGGTTGCGGGGATTCGTCTGGAATGTCCCAACATTTCACATGATGTCCAGAGTCCCGACAAAATATAAAATGTCGCGACAATTCATTCGATTTAACAAAACGCTTTTCCGCTGGACCCGTAGCCCGCCCCACTCTCTAGCCGTTTTTTTCTCGTTTACAGCAATTTCCAAAACAATAACCGACTTTTTGAATTTTTTCCAGATATTTCAGTCTAGCGAAAGTCGTAGTCGAAAAGTGTTTGTAACAAACCTACTTCGAATAAAACTTATTTCATTTCATTTCATTTCATTTCATTTCATTTCATTTCATAGCCATCTGGCAACCAAACCATAATTAACATCCATCGACCAAAGACAGGCTAGGCGTGGCGGAGAGTCACTTCGCTGCTATTTTGTCATTGCGGTCCCTCGCTTTGTTGACTTCGGTCATTGATGTTATAATTGCAATACAAATACAAGTAAAACGGTAAACTATTATTTTCTTTATTTTTCTCTAAATTGATATATAATACTATAAGTATGGAGCCTTATTCATTGCAAGGCCGTTTGAAAGACATTTAGCAAAACCTGTGGTAAAACTTAAATTTTACAATAAAAACTAAATGTGTAAAAAAAAATGTTTTGTATGTTACTGTTTGTTTCACTTATCCCGTAAATAAAGAAATAATAACTATTTATTCGTTAGAGTGGCCTTCCATTTGATTGTCCACCCACCTTAGGGGAAGGGGGGGCATAACGGGGACGTTAAGGGAAATAGCCAATAACAGAATAAACAAAATATATTAAGTAATTATTATAATCATAACACTTTGGTTACATATTAGGGTTATCATTTGGCACAGAATTTGGCGAAGTAACTAATCAAATAATGCTTAAATTTTAATTTTACGAAACCCTTATGAAAACCCCATTGTGCCCCGTGGTAGGGGCAGTATGGGGTACATGGTTATTTTATTCACAATAAGTGCAGATGTGAATTTCTTCTGGGTTCTCGTCGTCAACACGAGCACAGGCTGTATGACGCCATCGTCTGCATAGCTGGCAGGCCACCCAACCCTCCACAGACTTTAAATATGTATGTTTCTCATCAAGGCAATACAGGCATAAAGTATCCTCGTCTAAGTTTTGTATAATGTATGTATTGCCTCTCGAACTTTTCTTTTTGTACGTTCGTACCATATGTAATACCTAAAAAAAAAAAAAATTCCAATATCAAATATTCACATCATTCCTTTAGGCTACCTTACATAATGGGGTACCCCGTCATGCCCCATAGCCATGACCCCGTTATGCCCCTACTGGTAAGTGGTAACATTATGTGAAATAATTGACAAAATAATTGAATCCTAAAAAAAATTTTTTTTTTAAACGCTTTTATTTCAATAATGTTTAGTTTATAAAATTAGCTACAAGTTGTGAAAATTTCAAGTCTCTACGTAAAATAGAACATAGAGAATTATGCGTCTAAAGTCTGAAAATCGTTTTTTTTTAATTTAACAACAAATAAACAATGAAAATTAGTTTAAAATATGATTTTCGTGTATTGTCATCGGAAATACACATGTCTGCCAAATTTCATCAATTTTCATTAAAGGGAAGTCATTCAAATTAACGTTACAAGATTTGATGCTTTGATGCTCCGAAGTGAAGCTAAATAAAAGCGTTTAAAAAACAAATCTACAGTTAGAGTGATTTTGTTTAAAACATATCAATAAATAATATCTCTACAAAAACACAACAAATAAACAATAATAGTAATGAAAACACTTACCTTTTTACATGTGTTTCCGTATTCACTCAAAATTAGATGAAATCACATCAAAAAATATTTATTTTCGTAAAAACCAAACGACTGCAGACTAGTCGCCGGTCACTGTCGGATTAAATACTGATACAAAATGGTCATTTATTAGTGAAAACAACAAACGTCTAGTGTGCATCGTTACTTGTTATTTTGGGTGACCCCGTTGTGCCCCGCGACCCCGTTATGCCCCCCCTTCCCTTACAATCATACTTATTATGTGATCAGAAGAAACACACAATGTAATAAAAGCTTAAACACTTAATTTTTTGCAAACTTAGTTGCAATCAAATAAAAGTTGATTACTGTAGGTCAAGTGCACATGAAAATAGAATTGATAAAAATAGAGCGCACTAACCATGAGCAACGTTATTGATGCAGTCGAGGTAGCGGTCACCGGTTTCATCATACATGAACTGCGCGATTCCCCGAACAATTTTCAATGGAGTCGAACGGAAAAATAACTGGCAGGCAGCCCTGAAAAGTTTTAACGTTAGCACTCCGCCCGAAACGTGTACTTGCAAAATAGAAGTTCGTTTTAGTCACTTTCGAATGCAATTGTTGTCTTCACACTCTTTGCAGTTTTAAAATGTCATTGCAATTTGTTTTGCCTTGTACAGTAATGTTATTTCATGTGGAAATTAATCGAGAACGCTTACCCAATATGTTTTTCGCGTAGCTTAATTGTTTCAGCTTTAGGCATGGACTGTAGATAAGCCATTTCAATAAGGCTTTTAATTATTACAGTATCTAAAACCAACACAATTTATTAACCAAAATTTTCCTCATATACCTAAATTGTAACACAATCATTAGATATGCGTGTATTTATTTTCACATTTACCGACCAACCCAAAACTTACATTAAGTAGCTGTATTATTTGGACTATTGTATTTACAGTAAAAGAAAAATAAGAAAAGGAAGAAAAAATAGGAAAAAGTAACTAATTTAATTACCTACCTACTAGCTATTTAATAGTTCCATTAACTATAGTCCCCACGAACTAAGAATGCATATTTGTCGTTTGTCATCGCAGTGACACTAGAGATGTACAAAAAAAATCGATTCACGAAAGAACCAATTTTTGCAACAAATCGATTCAAAATTGTAAGACTTTCTAATCTATTCAATAATTAAATTGTAAATTCTAAAAACCGAAACATTTAGATATCCACAAGTAACTGGAATGATACTGCCTCCATTCAGCTACTTAAGTTACTTTACCATACCTATACGCTCAATAATTATGTATTTACGACTATAATAAAATATTTTTTTCCTAAAAAACTCACTGTTAATTCGTCTGCGCCCCATCCAGCGTATGAAATTTGGGTTTCGGTTGAATAATGAATATTCTAACCGTATTTTAATCAGTTCAAATGGCTGCGGTCAGAGATTATCGTAATAAACACTTTTGGTCATGTTTTTATAGAAGAGAAGAAATTAAATTGTTTAATTGTTAAACACAAAGAAAGAAATAAAATAAATTCATTTTTATTTTAACTTTCGATTATAGTAATGTATCGATTATTATGGTTTTATAAGTGATTTCATGCCGTCACATCACTTAACGTCAGTGTAGATTTTGTCATCTTCATATAACATTGATTCGACGCCTTATTTTTTTATTCAATTTTGCATAAATTATGATGTGATGGGATTTTTACTAGATTATAACGTTTAATATGATTTATAAATAACGTCAATACGAATACGATACAATACGAATAGGGATTTTAAACAAATTTTGCCAAAATCCTTTGTTCGTAAGTATCCAAACTATTCATGTCAATTAAATAATTATTCCATTTTGCTCAAAGACGTACGTACAAGGTTGGTTCATATTAATAAATGGCAGCTATCATTAATGCGTTCTTAGATAATTTTGAGTATAATGGAAACATTCAAAATACCGAACAAACGAGTACTTACCGTGATGAATAAACTGATAATTGCTACTAAGTGATTACGCGTTTTTTACGCGGTGTTCTAAAATTAGCTGAGTGCGGAAAATCTAGATAAACCTATGCACGAGCACACGTCACGTGCGACAGCCGAGCAGAAATGCTACAGCACGGAGGATACTAGGTGAATATATAGCAGGAGGAGCGCGCACGCCCTCAACGGGACCAATGAGAAAGAGTACGCGTTATCTACGCTGTGCAATAATAATTATGATAAGCGCGCATGATGACAAAAGTCGCCGGCCACGCGGCTGCTTGCGCGCTAGCATGGTGCGAACGCATGCTAGTTAAGGGGAAGACATCATTTTTGTTTAGCAAAGTTTTTTTCTACTATTATTTACTCTCGTATTCGAAAGTAGGGTAATTCACGTAAAAATCGTCTTTCTATTTATGTGAATGAAGCACCTACTTAAAGGCGTTTAATCGGTCCTCCTGCAACTCCTGCATACAAAAGAAATTAGGTACTCGTAACAACTTTTGAAGAACTATGGTGGTAGTTCGACTGTTATCTGTGAATTCAGTTTCAGTCCTAAAAAACTATGCTTCATTAAAAAGGTGTACGGACCCTTTTTTGTTTTGATGCACTTTTCAATTTCCAACGATCCACGTGCATTTCTCATGTGTCACTTCTTTAATTATTATTTCATTTATTTTCATACGTTGTGTAATATTAGTGCCATAAGCGGATTTTTTGTGTTTCAGTTACAATATTAGAGAGCCAGAAATACCTATGTAGGCGTTTCATTAAATATTATATCAGTATGTTTTCACTCTTTAGTGTCACACATGTCTATAAACAGCGGTAACCAAAGTTAACAGTATCTATAACTTTAAAATAGAATAAAATAAATTACAATTTTTCCTTTACGTAATTATCTTTAAAGTCGAAGCCAAACATACTTTTATTGATAGCTCCAAAGATAATAAGTCTATGGATAGCTCACACACACTTGTAGGTAGGTACCTACCTAAACAGTTATAATTGTACAAGACTAGAATATGATATGAATTACGTAATAGGGATGTTGACACTAATAATTATAAATTAATATAAATTTATTTCTAAAGTATTAGTGGTAACATTTAAAAGTCTAAAATATGATTCTTTTATCGAAATCAATCGCAATAAATTAAATATCATTAATTTAAAATGTTAAAAATTGTAGTCACTATCACGTGACCTCAAACGCTATTTTGAGAATATGACGTCATTGTTCGTATTTTATGAAAATTCAACAAACTTCACTTATTGAATATTGGATAGTGACATCACGTCACGTGACGTCACGTAGTGGGTTTGATAATGATTTTATTTATCAATTTTTGTTTTTAAATTCAAGATTATTATTTTTATAATATTGTTTTAGTGAATATTAAGGTTCTATATATAAAATAACATTGAATCCTAAAATTAGTCAACATCCCTATTGTACAATAATTGATTATGAGTCCGACCTACTTAATTACTGTTACCCAGATTTTTTCCAATTGTTTATTTATCCTCGTTCTATATCCTAATTATAATTTTTCCGCAATCTATATAATGTAGGTATAGGTAGGTACACCGAATAAGTCCAACAGTCGCTAGTCGTTTAAAAATGCTTGTAGGTAAGGGTGTCCCAAAAATTACGCAAGTTTTGAATTAATATACATATTGTTTTTTAAATATTGTAATTTGAGTATTAGAATATACCTAGAGCACGTAGAAAAGGGTTAAACATGGACTTAGGATTAAGCAATATACCTATGAAACCTACAAAATATTATAGCTCCTAAAGCAATGTTCCCTCTTAGTGCAGTCATTGAAGCGAAAAATACGGTGTTACCTCCGAATTTTTTTACTGTGAACCGATTTGCATGAAATTTTGGAATTAGGCTTATCTAACCCTTAACTTCAAAAGTGAAAATAATCTGAACTCCGCAAATTATTTTTAAGGGGTGTAAACAACCCCTTAATGGAAAAATTAACATTGAGCCATTTTATCGCTAGAAAACATGTGTAATAGTAAGTTTTGAAATTGTAAAGTGTTTTCTAACACAATTACCTCATATTAAAATCATTTTCAACCCCTTGAAATTCTTACAACCCTTGCTAACAACCCCTAAATTAAAAAAATCACAAAAAATTACTTTGGTATGACATAAAAAGATGTAAGTATAGAGTAAGTATTATTTTGTTCTCTATAATAATAGTCAAATTTTTAACCCCCTTTCAACCCTTAAAAACAACCCCTTGATAAAAAATTGTTAAAAATTTTTTTTTGATTAAATGAAAAGGATTTAAATATTATTCTACACTCTCGAAAGTGATTATCATAATCTTCAACTTTGCTACCCTTAAAACTACCCCTAAATTAAAACAGTAAATATATATGATTACATACGGAGCACGCACAGCTGATCACCTGGCTTTTTCGTTGGCCCCTTCACTCAAATGTGTTATATATACATGTAAGAACGTTGGTATGTATTCATGCCTACGTTTCCAAAATATATGAGCCATATTATGTATATATATACACGTTACAATAGTTTTGGGTCTCTATTATACTGCGTACTTTCACATTGCTCCAAATATTCACACTCCGAAATTTTCAGTTACTAAGTAGAAAAAAATATGATAAGTTTTTAGACCATAACTCCTTCAATTTTCATGCTATCACAATTTATAACAAACCATTTTAAAGGTAATTAACAGAGCTACAACATCCTTCATTGCAATATATAGTAAAAAACCTTTTTTTAAAACGGTGAAGGGTTAAAGGGCTTAAGAGAGACTGTGATTGCGCTGCCGCGCGCTCTTTAAACAATCATATCTCCGTCAATTTTTGTTTGACAGAAATAAAAAAAAAACCAAATTGTTCGTCAGAAAAATACCTAAATTTTTCATCCCTACACTTTTTACGTATCTGTCGTCATTTTTGAGATATTATGAAAAAAAGGTGTTTTTTTTTGTAAATTTGAATTTTTGTTTTTTTTTTAATCTTGATTTTTTTTTAAATATGTGTCCTGAAGCAGCCAAACTGATAAAATCTATCAAACTCTTCATAATAAAGTTATTTCTAGGCGGAATACGATTAATTTTCATTTTGGCGGAAATGGCACTTATGAAACCCATTGATTTAAAAGAAAAAATATTAAATGGTCTTCTTATTTTCAATACAGCTCACTTATTTTACGTGCAAAAGACCTTTAACAGTGCTCATTTTAAAGCTTATTTCAAGCACTACAAAAACTTTCTTTATGGCAGAATGCATAAAATACATCTGTTCGCCGCTAGATGGCATTGAACACATAGATTAAATTTCAGACAAAATAAAAACGGCTTTGATCTTCAATATCTAGCTTAATATTGCACTTAGAATGATTTAAAAAAAAACTAAATTGTTCGTTTTTTTATCTGCTACAATTTTGGTTCTTATAAAATTTTCGATAAAACATATATTTTTGGAGATATTTGCAAAAGACCGATGAAAAACGTGAAAAAATTGCGATTTTTCAATTGCCAATAACTTGAAAAGTATTGGATTTTTCGAAAAACTTTATATGTGATTTTTTGCTTAAAATTAGCCCTTCTATCGATATCCGAGGTTATTTTGAAAAAAAAAAGTCCACCCCCGAGAAGGGGTGGTAACCACCCCCAGGGTGAGTGCGGAGTTTAAATCATTTTCACTTTTGAAGTTAAGGGTAAGATGAACCTAATTCCAAAATTTCACGCAAATCGGTTCACAGTAAAAAAATTCGGAGCAATAATGCTTCAATGACTGCACTATCTTGTTAAGTTTACAATCTGTGATACAGCCATCAGATAAAAAATTAACGTAGAAACATAACGATAAACTATAATCTCCACATAGTAGGTACTAGGTAGGTAAGTACGAGTTAAAACTTCATAAGGTGGGTACATACATGAAATGACATTACCATCCCCTTATGAAATAAAATACTAATGCGTTTCATTTTTATTTCAGGCTATCTATATTACTACCATTTACCATTGACGTCATTTACGCGATGTTACTAATGACAGTAATTACTATTCAGTAGTATTTTATAAAGTAGATAATCTCTTATATATTAGATAGAAAACTGCAACGTGACCGTGGGTACTTGTTTTTATGTTAATTTGAAATAATTAATGTTAAAATTATTATTATTTTATTTTGTTTTGGCTCAACTGATTTTCACTATCAGAAAGCTGTAGGTACACAAATCGGTATTGCCAATGAACTAATATTCTATCGCCATTGGTTACATGGAGACAATAATTATTAAGATATCGACAACTAATCGTGTGACCTAAGAACTACAACCTAAGAATTACTGTCATTTGATTGTTATTATCACAAGAATCACAACGCAATTTTATTACGTAAACAGTTTTCTATCGAATATTATTAGAGTTTATCTAAGTACTTTATAAAATACCTATTAATAGTAATTACTGTCAATGTCAAGGGTAAATGATAAAATTAGAAATTCATCGCTCAATACTCATACACAAACACAACACCCGCAATAGGATTTGATATGACCAAAAATTAACGTAAACAGACATTTATCGGTTACATAAAAATCTACTTTAGCCGAGAATCAAACCCAGGCTTGTTATTATTGTCGTGTGATTGTTATTATCACAAGAATTACAACGCAATTTTGTTATTTAAACAATTACGCGATGCATTATGCTACGTTAATAGATAGGTACGTATTTGTCTTTAACTCAGATCAATATATTTTAACTGATGTTTTATTCCGTCATCAGAATTCCTATTTATAGTAACATAATGTACACCCTACGTCTGATATCTCTGAGATGAGTTAGATAACACAGTGCATAATAAATTAATACTTATGTACGCATACAATCTCATCGTAATTATTTGCAACTGCAATCGTAGATAATTGTAACATAAAGGTCGTTCATGAAACATCAAAGATGATAAATTGCAATACGCAAAACAACTAAGGTAAGTATATTATAGGCTAGGTACTAGGTAGGTATAGATATATTATGTCTATATTTATTTTATTTATTTATTTGGTGTAGATCTACTTATGTAAACATTTATGTCTACATAAGTTTTAATTCTAATGGATGTGATATGAATGGATCTACCTGTGGATCTACTTAATACACTAAAGATTTAATAGAATAGAGGTAGGAAACAGTCCTGGATTTGTCAATAGGCCGTATAGGCCGCGGCCTAGGGGCGGCAGTAAACTAGGGGCGGCAGATTTCAGAAGATGATATTATTATAGATGATTTTGCTATTAAAAAGTGCCTTAAAATTATAATTCTTGTTTTTTTACGCATTTTCTTCGTGACTAATTCAGTGCTTTCCTTACTATGAATGGAAAATTATTATTTTAGAAAGGTACATGGGGCGGCTAAAATAAATTGGCCTACACTCATAAAAAATATAAATCCGGCACTGGTAGGAAACTCTTCCTAACTACTCAGTTACACTAGAAAATTTGGGAAGTAGGTAGGTACGAACCTACCTACATTACTAGGTGATGTTCAAAGTACTTATATATATTTTAATCAATATTTTAATGTATTATTTTATTTCTGTATTACATTGTCCCTCAGTTGGTAAGCAGTCTATTTCTATTTTTGCCGTAGGTAACTCAACAAAAATATCATGGCGTTGCCGTTGTTTGTCCTCATACAACTCATGACGATAATAGGTATTTGTTCGGTATGATACACGTTACGGAATATTCCTTGAAAAGGTGAAAAACAAATGCTCTTGATAATTCTGCAGTACAAATTAAACCAAATCAATGTCCTTCATAACTAGAACAATGTTGAAATAATTCCTATCCCATTCAAATTTAATGTGCCTTGGATATCTTCTTATCATCTAATTATAAGTAACTAAAAGATACTAGGATAAAAGTACCAAATTTAAAAAGTAATAAATTTTTATATCGGCAGTCTTCATTTTTCAACATTTAATTTTCAGTACTTTTTATCATTGAAGTACTATTACTTCGTATTGAACAGACACCCCAAACATTGAGTCGGGTGCATTCATTGTGGCCAGGGCCGGGTGGCTCACTTCATTCACTCACTTGCTTGTCACTCACCTGCGTTCATTGCGGCCGCATGCCAAAATTGTTTAGTAACAAACTGAAAAAATGCCGTCTTGCGTGATGAGAACCTGTCACAATTGCACGTAAAAAAATACAAAAAAGAAAATGGTATTACTTATCATCAGTAAGAAAACAAAATATGAACTTAAATCAACTAAAACGAATTTATTTCAATTATTGTGGAATGTTCCCGCCATTTTTGAATGAAATGCAAATAAATTGACTTGAATCAATTCAAGTCAGTTCAGGTCAGTCAATTGAATTGAATTGAAAAAATCATGAGTCGGGCTTACACACTTGGCAAGTAAGCGTGTTAATGGACAAATAAATAAGCCCGATAAGAATGACTATAGTACCTACTCTTTGGTAAATAATAAATTATGTGTATTATATTACTCAGTGAATTCAATTAAACATTAAATCAAACATTTGGAAGAGCTAAAGATTTAGAGTCGTTGACTGTTTGTCGTGGTTCGGCGAGTGTCTTATACAAAGTTACTCTATGTAAATCACCTTCTAGAGTTTGAAAAAAGAACGCGTCATCGCGGTTTCGGGACACACATTTTGTTCGAGATGTCTGTTCTATGTCATTATACTTCAATGCTTTTTATATATTTTTTTATATGTCCTTATGATATTTTCAGGTTATGCATTACTGTTCTATTTCTTTAAATGCATTTTTTAAACTGCCTGCCTCGGTCAAAAGAGTAGGTAAGAAAAGATCTCTACAAGCAGCCGCAGATATGGAACAAAATTTTCTTTATAGACACATTCATATTTCTCTTGTTTAAATGTAGTCTTCTTCTTTCTAATTTAAGTACATGTAAATTTTATTGAAGTTTATTGCACGCCTCTGAGTGTGCACTACTCTTGTGTGTCGATTTTGTAAGATAAAATCATTTTTAAATCGTGACGCACTAAATCAATAAGAATTTAAGAAATAAGATAGATTTTTCGGTACATATTAAATTATAAAATAATAACGCTTCACACTTCACACTCATAGCCCCACACTAGGATTCCCTGTGTCGTGGGTGCCATGGACAACACACAAGACAAGGACATTCACACCCAGACCGAGAACAGAAATTCAAACTCATCATTTAAACGACAGTGAAGATTGTGTGATTGTTACAATGAATCAGTGTCCAGTGATGTAGCCGCCATGTAGCCGCTCACTTTATTGGTAGGTAGGCAATGATGTTTAAATAAATATAGATACGTTATGCCCTTACAAATCAACCGAAAAATCTGTTCCGATGTTCGCAAGGCACGCTTTATCGCACGTCTTTATCGCTCTCGCGTCAAAACTACATCGCTATCTCTTTCTTCACCTGAATAAGAGTTCCCAATTGGGAACTTTTTGAGTCATCACAACGCGCGCGTTTATGACATATCTGCCTCTTTTTAATATATAAATTTAGGATCCAGGAGTAGGAGGATTTAAAAAAAAACAGAACTCACTAAATACAATTTGTAATAAACATAAATCAGCAAAAATAGTTATGCGCAGAACATTTGTTTGAATTACACAAAATAAAAAGAAACAATCAAACTTACATTCTCCACGACTCGCGATTTCAATTAACAAATTTAGTTAAAAATAAAAACAAATTACACTAATGAAAAGAAATAGCAAACGCAAGTTACGCCGAACACGTCCGACTCCTTCGACCGGTAACAGAAAAGTGAGTCTCCTCGTTTTTTTTTTTTTTGTTTCCCCTCACGGGAGGGAGGCAGAGAATGCATTTACGCATACCAGCAGAGCCGTCTCTGGTGGTTATGTGGAGACTCAATCCAAGGATGATAAATAATAAATATTTATGAAAAAATATCTATATCTATCGCCGCTCCAAGGATAATACCCACTAAAAACTGCCTGAAATGGCTTTGGTCATACGACCTTTAAGCCTTCATCGGAAGCGACTCCGCTTGAAGAGACGGAGCGCTAGCGGCGCTCCCTAGGGAGCGTCCGCTGGGTGACTACACTGAGTGTTGTCGAAGGAAGGTTACTTGTGCCATCATTTGGATGAGCACTATCTGTGATCGAGTCGTCTTTTTCCTTGGCGGCTAGGAGGCACTCCAAGTCAGACGAGAGCTTATTGAGCGGGTCCGTGAGGACATTGCGCGGTCTTCTAATTTGATGGCCGGTGAGGGAGGGGGCGGTGTAGTCCGCTGATTCCCTAATCATGGGGTTGGAGTGTGTTTCTGAGGATTTGAAGAATCTCTCAGAGAAGTTTTTCATGACTTGTTGTATTGTGTCGAGCTCTAAGTCTCGGTGGAGATCGGCGTTCCGAACGCACCAGTGTGCGCCGGTCGCTTTCCGACAGAATAGATTCTGGACTACTTGTAGTTTGTGGACTATATTGGGAGCCGCATGTGCGAAGACAGGGGCGGCATAGAGTAGTACCGGTCGAATGCAAACCTTGAAGAGCGTTCGCTTGCTCCTGAGGGACATTTTACTTTTCCTTCCCAACATAACGTTGAGTCGGCTCATATAATAACGGGCTGTACTAGTCACCTTGTTGATATGGGGCCTAAAGGTGAGTCTAGAGTCTAGTGTTATACCTAGATATTTTGTTTGTGTCCTCCAAGGGACGGGTGTTCCCGCGAAGCGGATGGGGGGATCGCTCAAGCGTCGTTGCTTGTGCGAGAAGCGGATTGCGGCACTTTTGTCTGCATTGACTTCGATGCGCCATTTCTTGAACCAGTCTCCTAACTCGTTAACCGAGTTTTGGACTCTGGTAAGAACTGACGACATCACCCGTCCTTTCAAGTAAAGGGCGGTGTCATCGGCAAAGAGGGAGAGTTGGACCCCTTTCTTGGGTATCGGTATATCGTTAGTGTACGATATGAATAGTAAGGGGGCTAGCACTGAGCCCTGAGGGACCCCGGCCGTTATTAGGCGAGGGGACGAGAGGACACCTTCGTGTCTGAAACGGAAGGTGCGTTGATCTAGGTAGGAAGCCACGAGTCGTACTATACGGTCTGGAAGGCCAAGATAATGAAGTTTATAGATAAGTCCGGCATGCCAGACCTTATCAAAAGCTTTAGCAACGTCGAAGAAGACAGCGACTGTCTTGTCGCGTCGCGGGTAGAATCCACTAAGTATGTATTCTACTATACGGTGTACTTGTTGAGGACAAGAGTGTTTAGCACGAAACCCGAATTGGTGCGGAATGATCAAGGGAGGACCGTCCGATGGAAAGAGATGCTTTCTCATGCGGGACTGTATTATTCTTTCAAATACTTTACCCATTGCCTTGAGGAGGCTGATGGGTCGATGGTTAGACGGGACATTAAGGGGTTTCCCGGGTTTGGGAATCCCTATTACTATAGCCTCTTTCCACGCAGTGGGAAAGTGGCAGTGTTCAAAGCAGGCGTTGAATAGAATGACTAAAAGGGTAATAACCTGCTCTGGGAGGTGTTTGAGCGCCAGGTTGGAAATACCGTCGGCTCCAGGAGCTTTACGGGGTTTGAGTCCACGTATGATGGACTTGACCTCGTCAGTAGTTGTTTGAATGGGATCTGCGGTGATAGGGAGTGAATTCCTGTGACGGACTTTATCCTCCACCGTTTGAACATGAGACGGGGAATGAGGCTGAGTGCTGGGAGCACATTGCGTAGCAATACTGTCAGCGAAACATTCTGCTTTTTCATCGTCCTCGAAGGCTATACTGCCGTCGGGACGGTTGAGTGGGGGGGTGTCTAACTTGGCGTCTATTCGAAGGTTTTTAGCCATCTTATAGAACGCCTTGTGAGAGGGAGTAATGTCGCTCATGAGGGAGTCCCAATTGGAGTTCCTCAGTTCTGTAAGTAGGGAACGAACTTGACGCTGTAGGGCGTTAGCTCTCCTGCGGTAAGTGGGAGTGGGGTATAATGCAGCACGTCTGAGCGCTGCATTTTTCTTTCGAATGAGAAGCCTGGCTTCGAGCTGTAGTTTCCGGTTTGGGACCTTGACCACACGCTCGTTGTCACGAAGGGCTGACTGGACTGTTTTAGTGAGATTGCTGACAGTATTGTCTATTGTAGCCGAGCTATCGAAGTAGTCGGCTGAGATAGCATAGGGTGAATTGGGGGACTCGAACTCCGCTTTAAGCGTGTTCTTGTAACCATCCCAGTTAGTGAAAGTTCGGGTGACGGGCGGGGAAGAGTCGATAGGCCCTAGCTCAAGGGAGACCGGGCGGTGATCAGAACCTAGGTCGTCGAGAGTGTTTAATGCTCTCAGGTTGAGTGAGATTCCCTTGGTTAGGGCTATATCTAGAATGTCAGGTGAATGGTTCACCTGCTTCGGATAGTGAGTGGGAGAGGAAGGGGATAGAATATTTATTCCCAGTTTGGTAGTAAGCTTGAAGAGCTTCTTACCGTTTTGGCTAGTTTTGTGGCACCTCCAGTCGGAGTGTTTGGAGTTGAAATCTCCAAATAGTATAATGGAGTCTCCGAGCGAGAGCAGTGCTTCTAGGTCGCTACGAAGAGGAGTTTTTTGAGGTGGGTTATAAACTGAGGCTATGATCAGGGACGGGTGTCCTGTCATGCCTAGTTTAACTACCGTGGCTTCCATGTTGATGAGTGGAGGGGTTTCTACTACAGAGCAGTGTAAAGATCTTTTGTAGTAGATGGCAGTGCCTCCGCCCTTGCGGCCGTCGGCTCTGTCGTCTCGTACAAGAGAGTATTTGGGGATAGACAAGCCCTTTTTAAGAGAGGGCTTGAGGTGGGTTTCTTGGATTAGCAATAGGTCGATATCCCTATTGCGAATAAACTCTTTAATTTCTAATATGTTAGAGTACAACCCGTGCGAATTGAAAGAGATAAGCGAGACGCCTTTAGGCCTCACTCGACCGGTATAAAGGGGAATTGCGTTAGGCGCTATTGACATTATTGTAGCGAGTTAACTAACTCGCTGTGCTCAGAGAGCGCTATAATGCGCTCCATAGATGTGCGGGCCGCACGGAGCTTTTGGGTGAGGATGTTAAGTTCATCCAAGTTAATACTTTGGATGATGTCCCTCACAAAGGCCAAGTCCTCACTGGAGGGCAAGCGGCTAGGTTGGGACTGAGAAGGGCGCGGGAAGGCAGTAGGTGCCTTATAGGGCGCGGGCGCAGCCTTAGGTGCGGATGCAACCTTTGGTGCGGGAGCGGGGGCAGCCGTGGAGACTGTCCGCCTCCACGGGTTAGTGGGAGGGGGCGGAGGCCCTGGGCGGGCACTGGGGGTCCTCAATTGAGGGAAGTTCGCGTCCGTTACTGGAGGCGGGGCTTGTCTTGGCCTGTAAGGCTGCTTGTTAGCAGTCTTAGGCAGGTTAGAGCGGGGGGCACGTGGGCAGCCGCGATAATTTGCGGGGTGGCCGGTCTGTCCGCATAGGACACAAGCCGGGGGAGACTGATCGTCTTTAGTGCGTGTGCACTCCTTGGTGAGGTGAGGTAC
This sequence comes from Thymelicus lineola, assembly GCA_963932265.1. NCBI lineage: Eukaryota > Metazoa > Arthropoda > Insecta > Lepidoptera > Hesperiidae > Thymelicus > Thymelicus lineola. The sequence continues at coordinate 12,349,404 of OZ010688.1, forward strand.
TAGGCACTTAACGCACCTAGGACGAGCGCAGCAGTTAGCCGCTGCGTGGCCGTAAAGCTGGCAGCGGTGGCACTGACCGGGGAACCCACGTTTGTTCGGGGGTTCAGCCCGGATTTCAGAGAGCCCACATATGGTGAGTTTCTCTTTGAAAATGTCGCGGGACGTGGGCGCGTTAGTCATAATGACTAAGGCCAGCGGGAGTTGTCGGCCGGTGCGGGTGTGCATCTTGTGCACAGCCTCTACGGGATGGCCCTGGGACTTGAGGTCCTCGAGTATAGCCTCGTTGGCTAGCTCGAACGGTACTCCTCTGAGTACCGCTTTGACTTTACGCTCTTCGGGGAGAGCGTATGTATGGTATGGTATTTTATTTACCATGAGGAGCCTGGTGAGGCTCCTGAATTGGTCAACGTCCGGGACTTTCACCCGGATTGTCTCGCCCATATTGGTGGCGTGGGTGTAGTGGATCTTGTGCTGAGTGCACAGTTCCACTACTGCGGTCCATTTGGACTTGTCCCGCAAGAAGACTGGGGGAGGGGCCTTGATGGCAGGGATAGAAGGGGCGCAGCGCGAGGCTGGCTTGGAGGACTGCCTAGGGAGGACAGTCTCGGGGGTGCTTTCTACGGCCGGTTTTGGCGTGGGCGCGGGGGCGGAGGGCTCGGTGCCCTGAGAAGCTTTAGTGCGAGGCTTGCGCTTTTTGCGCGTTACTCGCTCGAAACCGTCATCACCGGTGACGGTTGAGTCGGAACTGACGGAGGACGGGGCCTTGGTCCGTTTCCGGGAACTAGAGACGGAGGCGGAGTCTGAGAGCTCCGACTCGTCCATTGAATCGTGCCGAGAGGCGGGAGAGGGACTGAGGGGAAGGGAGTCCTGCTGTTTAAGCGACTCGAGTCTGCGGCTATGGTGGGCCTGGAGGTGATTGAATAGGTTTGTCGCTTGGGGCGACGAACCTAAGAATGACTTTATGCCGTCATTGATGGCATCCCACGACAGACCCACCGAGAGGGGGTCCATCGCGGGAAAGAATAGAGGGTGTTGGTACGTCAGGGCAAGAACACGCAATAACACAAGAAAAAAGAAAATACAAGAAAACAGGAAAAACAAAAAATACAATGAGTGGCGGTGGATATCCCTATTGGATTATAGTCCACCAACCTTTCCCCTTGGGAGTTCCCAAGTGCAATGGGGTCCGGTCTGCCGGTTTGTCCCAGGCCAGGAGGCCGGGGAAGCGCACCGGGTCAACGCTGACTGGTTTAGTTGTCACCGTTAAGTATCCACCAGTCCAAGGTATTATTCTCTGAAGGAGAATAAAAAATAAAATAAAATCCGGTATACGGGCAGAGACAGAGTGGGAGCACTAGTGCGACCGCTCTGCTCGGCGCGTAAGACGGAACTACCTGCACTGCACACTGCACAGCACAGCACTGCACACGCGAGACACACGGACTCACGCGAACCGGTTTGGCTTCTCTAGAAAGAGACACCGATAGGACCGATAGGGACTATCGCAGGTAGCGGACGCGGGACGTCCGTACGCTACGACGGTCAGATCGGAACTGAGTCTCCTCGTCTCGTGCAGCGCCTTATATAACCTTCTATTTGAGGGTATCCTAAATCGGCCTTCCCTGACATCACGTCGCCCTCGACGTGCCAGTTTTCTTTCAGTGTTACAGGAGTGGCATAGAACGACACGTACTGCCGTGACTAAGCTCATCGTCGTCGCCGTCAGCAGTGGATTCCCTTGGTGCTACTGATGGCTCTGCAGCCGGCACAATTAAATCGTCATCATCTGAAACATTGACACGTTATTAAATCTCGTTGTAATTGTTCCATATGAACAGAAAATAAGACAACTAAGACACAATAAGAATAAATAAAACTTTTTGAGAGCTCTCATTCAATAACCCCATAACAAACCAATAAGATCTTTTATCGATGACTGCAGGCACATGTTCCAGGGCTGCAATCTCCGATACCTGTAAACAGATCAAAGGACCAAACGTCCCAGAGTGACCAAACGTCAACGAAGATCATACGTCTTCCAGGATTATACTTTCTGATTGACCAGACGTCAATGACGACCACTCGTCTATGCTGAACCAAACGTCAATGAAGACCACACGTCTTCCAGGACCAAACGTCAATGAAGATCATACGTCTTCCAGGACCAAACGTCAAAGCATTAGTGCTGTATGGTAACCAACCCGCAACGACTAGGTATTTAGGGAGGGAAATGGAAACACTTTGCTAAAATGTAAATCCTACATGGGTCGAGTTAAGTTTGTCAGTTAGTAAGTCGATATGGGTATGGAACGACTATCTATTTTCTTATTATGACATGAAAACAAGATCGCGTCGCGGTGGAGACTACCATATCAGCATAATACCAATTAAACACTCACCCTCAAAGAAGGCAGCACAAGACTCGGGACACCACTCTCCACGCCAGGGCACCATATATTCAGCGGCTGCTTGTGTGGTTTTTCCATAGGAACCGCTCAATAACTTCAATAGATAGCGGCCGCAGGGCAGTGCCTTGATAACCTTGTAGGGTCCTCTCATGCCTGAGTCTAATTTTCCCGTTGACTGGGAGTATTTAATTACAAAAACCAGGTCACCCTCCTCATAGGTGCGCGGTGAGTGTCTTTGTCGATTAGCATACGAGTCCTGTTTGGCTTGGTTTCGACTCAACAATTCTGACGCTCTGGATCTGCACAGTTCTCTCCAACCTTCACGATTTTGCGACATGTCCACGGCAACATCACGAACCAGTGTCCGAACTATGGGGGTGGTACCATCAATTCCTATCAGCAGCTTCAAGGCAGATGTCTGAGTTGTCTTTTGCTTAGTAATGTTCAAAACTAGTTGAAGCTTCCATAATTGTTCGCACCAATTAACACCTCTTTGATTTACCTCAACGCGAAGCATATTGAGGACAGTTCTGACGTACCTCTCCACCTGTCCATTAGCGTTATGCATTTCAGGTGTGATATAGTGGATATCACAACCAAGCTCGGATATAAGTGTTGTAAACTCAGTAGACTCAAACATGCGTCCACGGTCAGTTACAAGGAGCTTAGGGACGCCAAAAATTGAAATCGCGGTCGTAAAAATGCGTTTAAGTTCATTTGAATCCTGTCTATAAATGGGATATAATAAACAAAATTTTGTAAAAGCATCAATTATTAGTAAAACAAATTTATAACCATTGGACTCCGGCAGTGGACCCAAAACGTCCATGTGTACTGTTTCGAACGGGGTATTGGGTTTGTCCCAAGATTTTATAGGCTGGTGGGGAGCCCTAGGGACGCGCTTCTTAGAGACACACACTAAACAGTGTTTAATATATTTGGCCACGAATTGACGAAGCCCAGGGAACCAAAAATGTTTAAGAATCAAATCTAATGTTTTCTCAGCGCAAACGTGTTCGTGTTCGTCGTGAAAAATTCTTAATAAGCTAAGTCTATGTCCCTTAGGGATATAACAAAGGAGTCTAGGTTCTTCGCCCAAAGGTGAATACCGGTAATAAAGGAGATCATTTCGACAAACATAACGTCGAGAATCCAATTCCCCCTTTTCCAACTTTTGTAAAAGACTCTGGGTCTCGTCGTCTGCTGATTGTGCGATTTGAGCCCAATTGCGCGGTTTAGATATTTGATGCACTTCGGCAGAAATTGGGTTGCGGCTCAAGTAGTCCGCATGTGACATCGTGCTACCCTTCCTATACTCAATTTCAAAAGTAAAATCTTGCAAGTAGATCCACCATCGAGCGACGCGCGGAAGCAGGTCCTTTTTCTTTTCTGTGGCCTTGAGGGCGTTGCAATCAGTAACTACTTTGAAGGTTAAACCCACCAAATAGTGGCGAAAATGCTGCAACGCTCTCACGACCGCCAGAGTCTCTAACTCATAAGAGTGATACCTGCTTTCGGCACCTTGTGTGGTCTTGCTGAAATAAGCGACTACTTGTCTCGTACCGTCAATTTTTTTCTGCATTAAGACCGCGCCGTATCCTATACTGCTAGCGTCAGTATATACTTCTGTCGATAATTTAGGGTCAAAGATGGATAGTAGGGGTGAACTAGTCAGAACCGTTATGATTTCTTGTCGGACTTTTTCTTGTTCCGGACCCCAACAGAATTTAACATTATTCTTAAGTAATTGAGATATGCAGGCAGTTTTAACGGCGTAATTTCGAATGTATTTTCTAAAGTATCCTGCGAGACCTAAAAATTGTCGCACCTGTTTAACATTAGTGGGGGCTGGTACATTGACTAGTGCTGCGACTTTCTGAGGACTCGGCCTAACCTGACCTTGACTAATCACACGACCTAAATATTCTATTTCTAAACAGAGAAATGAGCACTTTCGGAGGTTAATTGAAAATCCTGCTCCCGTTAAGGTTTTAAGAACTCCTTCTAACAGGGATATGCCTTCGCCTACAGTGTTACTCATAATTAATACGTCATCTACGTACACTAAAACATTACCAGCCTCAATATGACTACGGAGCGTATTGTTTATAATACGCTGATACACGATCGGGGAATTGGTTAAGCCATAGGGCATACGAAGGTACTCAAAATGCCCCTCCGGTGTAACGAAAGCTGTTTTCTCGATCGATGCCTCGTCGATGGGTATCTGATGAAAACCAGTAGCCATATCGAGACTAGTAAAATATTTAAAATTGCCTAACCTATCGATGTGGTCGTCTATAAGTGGCAGGGGGTAACGATCCTTAATTGTGATTCGATTTAGCGCCCGGTAATCGACACACATCCTATCGCTGCCGTCCTTTTTCTTTACTAGGATAATGGGGCTGGCGTACTCAGACCTAGACTCGCGGATAATACCCTTATCCTTAAGATCAGTAATAATCTCTCGAACCTTCAGTTTCTCTGAATATGACAACTTGTACGGGCGATAGGCTATCGGTTTACTATTAGTGACCTCAATATGCATTTTGCCCGTTGTGACGGTGGTCGAGGCGGTACCCGAAATCAAATACTTCGAAAATCGTTCAATGGCCATCATAAGTGACTCGAGTTCCGTACCCTGAAGGGGCGTATTAACCTTGGTTGATTCCTTGGTTGAAACGGCGTGAACCGACGTTTTTGTAGACCGAGTTAGGCGTTGGTTGTTGTTAGTCCGTATATAGGTTATGCCATCGCGGTTAAGAATGTCAGTACCTATTATAATAGGGGTATTCATATAGGATCCCGGGACTATTATGAAATCAGCCTCAATCGACACCTCATCAAACTCGACAGTTAGGGTAACGAAAGAATTCGATTCGATTATAGTGTCGCTTATTCCTTTTAAGGTAGAGCGTTTCGGTTTTCGTTCGCACGAAAAATATTTCAAGACCTCAGACGAGATGAGTGACACATTTAAAGCCCCGCTGTCAATGAGAACATCTATAGGGATGCCCTGAATAACGGCGGTAGTTAAATCTCTGTTTTGAGATGGGTATGTGGACGGTTTGGCACACAAATTTACATTACGCGTATTACGAGGACCAGATATATCTTTCGCAAAACAAGAAATTTCATTATGACCCGGTTTTTGACAAAAACTGCACACCGAATCATTGCCCGTCGTATTAGTCTTAGAAACTAAATCCGTTTTGTTCTTTTTGAAGCACTGTTGAGATTTGTGTCCAACCCGCCCACAATTGAAACACCGCGGTTTAAAATTGTTATTTGTCGACCGTTTTGGTACCAGATTACGATTTTCTTGTTAAGCGCGGGTAGGTTTAACATAAATTGATAAAAATGACACCAAATCTTCGCAGGTTAGGTTAGCGTTAGCCGCCGCCGCTCTAACTTGTAAATCAGTAATGCCCCGTATAACAATTAACGCCCTTAACTCGTCACTTAGCCCTTTAACCACCTTGAGACGTAAAAGAGTCCTCCTAGCATATTCAGCATAGGTACTAAATCCGTCCGATGTTGTTTGCATCGCGTTGTATAGGATATTTGCATAGTCTAAGTTACGCGGGCACAATGGTTTAAACTCCTTACAAAAGTTAGACCATGTTCGATCGTTCGTTATCCATTCGTTCAACCACAAACGTGCATCACCCTTAAGACAACCGGATACACGAGATAAACATTCCGAGTCTTGCCAATTATTCACTCTTTTAGCCCTTTCGACTTCTTCGCACCACACGTTAATGTCATTAATGGCGGGGTCAAAGTTCGATACGAAATAATTCTGGTTACTGCCGTGGCTCAAAGACTTGATGGCTTCGGCTAGAGCCTGTGCCGACTCAGTTATTTTCGGATCATTCGGCAACTTTGTGAATGGGTCAGTCACTACGGGAACCTCAGTTATTATACTCTCTGGAAGGCGCGAGTTACAATCCCCGGTCCGGGATGGAGAATTATTAACAGGTGTCACGGATATGACGTTTGGCTGAGTTATAATATTATGGTTAATTCGCGTACTGACAATACCTCGAGAAGCGGTATTAACGCTATCCCGTGAAAGCGGTGGGGTAAAGCCCCTGGCGGGTGCAGTAGCTTCGATATTACTTGAGTTATGCCGAACGTTAAGCCGGTCGTTTTCAAGAGTGTTTAACCGAGAAAGGATAGTTTCTAACGTGCTGTGAATTTTTGCATCACGTTGACGAGACTCATGCCTAAGAGCTAGTCTAGATTGCGAACGGAACCTATCACGCGACCGCGGTCCTGTGTAAGAACGTAACCTATCACGTGAGCTATAACGCGATCTACGACGCGACGTTCGTGCGGCATCGTGACGACGCGACTTGCGTCGCGAGTCGTGGTGCTCATTATCAGACATTAGCACAAAAGTTACTCACTTACGACACACACGAGAAAAAAAATGCTCTGCACAATAATTGGTGTTTTATGTTTTTACCCTCAGAAAAAAAAGATAATAAAAAAAACCAAGAACAAGACTTTTCCAATTGAAGGACGCCGTTTCTTCTTAGTGGGCTTAGGCAACTATCCCACTTCTGAATTTAGGATCCAGGAGTAGGAGGATTTAAAAAAAAACAGAACTCACTAAATACAATTTGTAATAAACATAAATCAGCAAAAATAGTTATGCGCAGAACATTTGTTTGAATTACACAAAATAAAAAGAAACAATCAAACTTACATTCTCCACGACTCGCGATTTCAATTAACAAATTTAGTTAAAAATAAAAACAAATTACACTAATGAAAAGAAATAGCAAACGCAAGTTACGCCGAACACGTCCGACTCCTTCGACCGGTAACAGAAAAGTGAGTCTCCTCGTCTCGTGCAGCGCCTTATATAACCTTCTATTTGAGGGTATCCTAAATATAATATCATTGTAGGTAGGTATGTAATTTTAATAGTGGGTAGAAAAGTATCGCGTAGGTATAGTATGTAGATAAGTGTTATCAATTAAATAACATAAATAACCTTAGGTAGATAGGTTATAATTAAATACTACAAACGACCTTAGGTAAACAAGTTATAATTAACTTATCCTACTAGATCTAGCAGACCGCTAGTGACCCCTAGTGGCAAAAAATTCTTGAGCGTTTCCGTGCTTCGGAGGGCACGTAAAGCCGTCGGTCCCGGTTGTTATCATAAAATAACAATCGTTAATCCACGTCGGAGGTTCTCGGGCGGTTTGAAAATTTCTGACACTTGGGTTGGCCATTAACCGTCACCTCCACCAATTCGCACTGGAGTACCGTGGTGTGGTGGTATCAGGTATGCTCTAAGCCTCTTCAAGAGGAGAGACCCGTGCCCAGTAGTGTGCCATTAATCGGTTGAAGCCACTAAACTGATTATGATGAACTTATAAACTGCACTATTATTCTCCTACTCCTGAAATTTATTTTTAGCGAATTAGACGTGGACTTCAAAGTAACAGGTAAAGGACTTAAAAACAACCCTGAAACGCAACATTAGACTCGATTGTTGGTGAAGCTACCGTAACAATAACGATAGCACTACTGAGGTGCCTACCTCTATGCTAGCTAAATTTCGAGTACTTAAGTACTTAAGAATAAATTCCCTATAATTATTGCGATTTCTTTTAGGTATAATTACTTAGTATGAAGAAGTTTAGCGAGTTTAAAGTGGAGCCGATGATGATGCACGGATTAAATCAGCTGCAAGGTACCTACTTTTCTCACTTTATTTAGTACTTACCGACAACCGCACATAACGTGTAATGCTGGGGCCACACTAACGGGAAATGCCATTTATTATCGCGATGATGGACGTTTAACGTAGGTGTAGCCACGACTTATCGCGATAATTTGACAACGGCATTCACACTGCCATTCGACAGTAGGCGATAGCTCAAATGGCGGTACATCAAAGAGATTATCGCGAGAATGAATGCGTTGAAGCGGCCACACTACGTATGTCAGTGTGAATCGTGAGCGCGTTGGGATCGCACGTGTTTGTCTTCGTTAATTACGTACTATGGCTATGGAGTGGATTAACGAAAAAGTAATTGCATTTCTCGAGATCCTGCAAACAGAGCCATGTTTGTGGGATCCGAGACTTAAAAGTTATAAAAATCTTTTTCTTCGTTCGGTAATGATAAAATATATTCATATAATAATAATTTACACTCATCAAATACAGATTCGCACCGTCAACGTCCATCTTGGTTGAAATTTATGAATTTTATGAATTTTATGAAATTTATTTATGGAACATTATCGCCAATTTTATCGCCAAGAATGGGCATTCACGTTGACCGTTCAAGTGTAGCCACTCACTTTATCGCGGTAATAATTAACGCAATATTTATCGCGATGATAGGCATTAACGTTTCCTGTAGTGTGGCCCCAACATAAAGGATGCTTGTGACGCAAAAGCAATTTGCACGTAACAATATTTTATTAATTAACGGTATCATAACTCATGGGCTCTTTATCCAACATTTTATTCATAAAATTATCAGCATCATAATAATCATCATAATATGTATAAGGACAAGAAAATAATTGGGCAACAGTTATACTTAAATAGGCCATGCGATATCAGATAGCTATTAGGTATAAGTATTTTTCACCTGGGTTATCACTTTGCTGGTTCGGATAATAGGCTTTGTGGTAAGAGTGCTTGCCACGTGAAACGCTCGTTTTGAGATAGCTGTTCTTCCTTTAAGATAACACGAGAATGCATAAAAGTAATATCAAAGAGAGCAACTGTAATTCACTTTATTTTTCATAAATTCATTCATGACTATTTCTCGTATTTATCTATTTCCTACTCCTTGCTATTTCTTTAAGCTTTTTTTATAGTAAACAGTGGACATTCTAGCTAGCTGAACCCTTTCAGATCCTAGTAATGTATTTATATCATAGTATAATTATAATTTGGAGTGTTTTTGATCATACGCCTGCTTCAGAGGTGCTTTGTTGACAGGGCATCTATCATTAAGGAGAACAAATGGCGAAAGAAACTACACAGCACACTAGTGTAATTTTTCAAGTAGATTTAAAGTGTCCACCTAGTTTATGTTAGATTACAATACCTATATAAAATTTTGCAATAGAGTTATTGATTGCGTTACATTTGTTACAATCAAGTAAGCGCCAACTAGATATGTACTTTGTTTTGACGACATGATAACAGACTTAAGTTTTTTTTTATTATCTCTTATTATAATCATATCAAACGAGCACGCAGTCAACCAAGTATTGAGATTCGACGATCTGCATTTGTTTTGATGTTTGTCATTTGTTTTGACGATTGTCATTTGTTTTGACGATTGTCATTTGTTTTGACGGTTGTCGTTTGTTTTGACGGTAGTTATGAATAGGTGCAGCAGGGTGCGAACGAAAACTAGTAATTTAACTAATTTATCAATTTAATTTCAATATTAGAAATTACATTTTTAATATACTTAAAACTAGGGTGATTACGGTCGATGTTTGTACCGGAATGGTCAGAATGCTTAGGTGTTTAGGTTCCCAGGCTCGATTCCGCGAACCGTCACATGATATCTTGACTATACAAGTGGTGGATGCGGCGATGTCTGCTTTATTAATTATAATATTTCTCTATGAATCTTGCATATATATTGTATGTATGTATATATTATATATTAATCTCGTAACGAATATGTAACACGGTTCTCGTTTGTTTTGACGGTTGTCGTTTGTTTTGACGGTTCTCGTTTGTTTTGACGGTTGTAGTTTGTTTTGACGGTTGTCGTTTGTTTTGACGGTTGTCGTTTGTTTTGACGATTGTCATTTGTTTAGACGATTGTCATTTGTTTTGATGGTTGTCGTTTGTTTTGATCGTAATAAAGTCATCATGATAATATATCTTCGGCCTTTGCTTAATTTCACATACCAACATCTGTCGTGTTGAATCAAGGTCCATTCACCCACCAAATAGCATTAATAATAGAGTATTAATATTACAATATATTATACCTTTGGGAGAAATAAATAAAACACACGTGTCTTAAATATAGAATAAGTATATTGAATAATTAAATAATGTTACTTCAAATATTTTGCCAAAAAAGACTTATGTGTAATCGTAAAAGTAATAATAAAAATGATCTAGAGGTCAAAATATTTTGAGTTTGAGTAGAAACGTACATTTTATTATAGAGGGAGATATTGCAAGGTGAACACCGAATGCTGTAAAACGCACATGTTGTGGGCTGCAGTCAAGTGACGCAACTTGTCATAATAAAGTGCTTCATCCACGTGGACGCGTCGGCTTGAGTGAGAAGCGACAACATGAGTACAATAGACACGGTCAAACCAGAAATCGTGCAAAACAGTCTATCATTTTACTAATAATAATAATTACTTTTTATAATTACAACCATTTGCGACAACGGAGCAAAATGTCTAGTGCTATAATAAACATTGTATAAAATGTATGGGCACTCTATATACGCAGGATGTATAATATAATGTATGTAAATAATTCCAATTTAATAAAAACTAATACAGTAAATAAAACCACAAATAAACCGACTGTAGACAGACATCCCGACTAATAAAACTTCACAATCGACTATTTCTCAGAAAGTTCTTGTCAGTCTTACGTCCTGCACGAATGAACATGGCTGCCAACGACTGAGGCACATCAGTTTTGGCGAAGATAGATCCAAATAATATTTAGTTTCAATTAACGCATAGATATCTAATGCAACAATTTCTATGATAACAATTTTTGTTACAATTGAATGTGTAAATCGAGTCAAGCCTCAATTTACTCATAGCCCAATATACTATTCGAACAACAATAACACTATTCACACAAGACATGAAAAGATTTGATAACAATTCGAAGGCAAACGCAATAGCAGTTCACTTGTTTTCAATAACTCAAAGTGTGTTGCAAACGAGAAAATATGCGATATGAACGATAAAATATTATCATATAAATGTATTACGTACGCTAATAGGTAGCCATTCAAACTCTGTAATGGTTACATACTTTAATAGGCGGAGACACCACACTTACAAAGTGTACAATTAAACTACAAATCCAGATGTATAAATTAATTATGCATCGTCGATTTAGAACTAAACAGACTTGCTATACTGTAAGTAATCCTCAATACTTTGACTGGTTGTGATGTGACGTAGATTTCCAAATACAATACCATGAACATCGCAGGGCTGACAATCTAATCCCACTCTTATCATATTAAGTAACTAAACGCATCGCGTTAAACTATAATCCTATGGAGAGCATTAATCAAAGGACGATAAAGACTAACGAGCGGAGAATATACGAGAAAAATTAACGCTGAGACGACTAAAGGGGGGGAGGGGGTACAAGACAAGCTATTTCTCTATTCAATTTAGGCACTCCTGGCATTTGCGCCTTCCAAAAATCCTAACATGTTTATGTAAGTGTTATATTCTGTCAGTGCGAGCGAGAGGCGCATTGTGGGCGCATTCAACTGATATGTGACAGCAACATGCAAACCAAACCGCGGCCGCTCCGCATTCATTCAATACTGGCGAGTTACAACTATGACATGCATTAAACGACTAATTAAAATATGCTCCGTACTAACGTCTTATATATTAAGAAACTAACGATATATTTTTTTTCTTTATATTATTAAATGTTTTTAAAGTGTAAAAATAGTTCTTTGAGACAAAACGTCAAAGCACTCTTCAAATGTCATATGGAGAAGTAACAATTTCTCCGACGAACTATAGATACCAGAAAAGGTTAATAATGCCCAACGAGCATAATATTATAACTAATTCTGTAACTTTCAAATATAAATATACAAGTATGCAAGTATTTTCGTGACTTCTAATAGGAAGATACTGCAAAATAAACACTATACATACATTATACAGATTCGCAAAATAAACATGGACGGCAAGTCAATATGACAAAATAATTTAATTTCAAAAATGACTAAAATTCTGTCACATATTATTAGTTCTAAATTATGCATGCTATTAAGGATAATCATGAGTAGGTTATAGATTACACAGTTTTAACGTACGAGAAATCTTAAACAATAATAAGTGTTGAGGCGTCCAAAGCTGTAGTTGTCCTATAGGTAGCGATCGTACCATGGTACATGAGGACTACACGTACTACACGTTACTCATAGTGCATTATTAACGAGTCGGTAACAACGAAACTGTTGCGCAGAAATTACTTCTAAACTAGTTGTAAGTAGTCGTAATATTGACCGAGAAATACTATTAAGAGTTCACTGATGAATTCCGTTCGTTCGAACGCACAGAAATTAAGTATCCCCCCAGCTCGAACCCGATGATTGGAAACGTCAATTTATACTAACTAGCATTCTAAAATTTACTAACTACTGAATGTTGAAGACATCCACACTTTTAATGAATGCACGTAAACATCTACTTAATAAGATTGAACTAAAACTATTTGCGCGACCTGGCAACAAATTTATCATTCCAATGTTAGATTTTATCGTTGTGTTATTGTTTATAATAAGAACACTCTGTTCTGTCCTCGCCCGCCAGTATTACCACGGGCGTACAGATTACACTTACATCTTACACAGTACTCATTAAACTTCAGATATAGCTAAAATATAAAACTATATTTATGTCACGGATTACTTCAGTAATAACTTCTACAAATGTTCTCCAATATTACTAGCAGCTAACTAATAAATGTAACTTAAGTTAGTTCACTAAAGCTCCTTAAAGAGTATATGTATAATTATATTTCATGTTTGCATTTTTATTCTGTACTTATAAAGGTGAATTAATTTCAGAATGATACAATTAGTAAGTCGCAAATTTGTCTTATATTAATGTATTCGAAATTCCTCAGTATAATAATGAGAGAATTCTGGTTATGAAATTGCCTTCTTTTAAGCGATACGACAGAGTAAGTAATTTTTATTCAGAATTCTCCGAATTATAATAATGAAGATACAATTTGTATGCGCATTGAAGCAAGAGATAATATTTCGTGAGTGACCTAGCATTTAGTAATGAGGCCATGTAATATTATAATACAATCCAGAATTAACATTTATTACATTACTTAAACTTCATTACTTACTATACAATACCTCAAATGCATTGTATTTATCAGAATGTTAAAATTACCTCTCGTAGCGCAAGTTAGGACACCTATCACCTTCCACTTATACCGACGAGTGTATATAATCATAACATCACTATAACACACGAAAATTGTATATTCATATTAAATTACTTCAATATAAAATGATATTTCAATATTGCTTTAGTTTTGAGGAAGATCCCAATTCTACAATTACATACATCGTTTCACTACACAATGAAGTTTTGGCCAACACGCTGGCTAAGAGCTATGTGTGATGACATTAAACCTTGTTTATATCAGGGTTGGCGTTTATAACAGGGTTTCTAAATAATCCGACATACAAAATCATTTCTATATGAATTTATCTGGGTACCTATAATGACTCAAGTATTTTTTGTAAAACTTGATAACCGAAGACTTGAATTGATGCATTTTGTCTTTTTGTTTACAATAATATAATACAGTTAACTGAACATGTAAACTAATTGATAAAATAAATATATAAATACTTTCTATAGCTAGTCTGGTGATAAAAAAGCATTGTCGCGTTAACAATGTAATATTATTATAGTTCGGCGAACTCTGATATACACAACGTTAGGACAATACGAAAGTCACATTGGAATGAGTATACAAAGTTGTTGCCAGCGCTTATTCTCTATCCATAATATAATTATACTCCGAAGGCTCTCAAGACTCTACTTTGCTTTATAATATAATATTATAATATATAATATAAACTTGTAAATAAAGTTACTATAATAATCGAACGCACGTCTACGTTTATCTCCGCAAATTCTTATACATAAACATTCATGAAACTGCAAATTTCGACAAGAGCATATCAAAAATAGTGTATCGACGGTCATCATCTATAATCTGTCTAATAAATCTGTAGTCTAATGCCACTAGTATGTCGCCTGAGACATCTTAGCCAATTTATCAATATAATATGGACTATTGTTATTAATTTCGAATTATCTTTATAATCTGAATTTTGAATTTTTATCGCGGTTCGCATGTGACCCGTAGTTAAGATTCAGTTTAGTGAGGTGTTCTATTGGATTTGTGTGATTAAAATTTTTCGTTCTCAGGGAACAAAGGTGATGTCAATCGTAATAACAGTAACATGCGTACAGCGAGCTTCAACGGTGTGTACGTACCGCGCGCGACGGACGCAGATGTGATAGCCGCTAGAACCGCCGACACGCGCGCCCGCCATACTACCCCCACAACCGACACCGTTGGAAACATTCCACGTCAACCATAATTCCCACCAACTACCCAGTTAACTAGAACTTATGTAAATATCGAAAAGAAAAAACACGAACGTGCGCGACGCGAACGCAATATGCGGACAAAATTGATTCGTAACGCTTACACACAAATACGCGACGGAGATCCTTTAAATAATTTGCTAATGGACAAATTCAAAATGTACTGAGTAAAGTTTAGTGAACAACTGGAATCGACCGATGCTATCGTCTACACGAAGAGAGCTCTACACGAAAAATTCTAAATAAATTTATGACATTTCGCTGCAATCCATTACAAGGTACATCAACAGTTGCTCACCAAACACGAAAAAAAATTAACTAAAAAATAATCGAAAAAAATGTTAATCGAACCGAGCAAAATCTTCATATTCACGTAACGTGACAGCAGTCATCGAAGAAAAGTGCGAGCTCGAACCGAATTCGGTACTGATTAACATTTTTATATTATCATCTATCACCCCCTGTGAACAGTATAATAAATCTCACGAGATCGTTGTTCAAAAGGTGTTAAATCTCTCTTACACTAGGGTCCGGTGGCACTAATACGGATACGAACGCATCCGTTCAAACAGCTCATCCGTCGGACGACCGTGCCACGTCACCGCTCAGTCACGAGAAAAAACTAAATGAGCTACAGCATTGAAGTCTCACCGGAACGCCGGCAACAGCTTCAAAACCATTTGACTAGTTATACAGAGTTATGTTACTGGTAATAAAATATCCGATAGTGATAGAAATCAAAAAAAAATCTGAAATACTTTTTGTGCAATACTCTAATCCGATAGAAGACACGACTAAGCTAGCGAGTATAGTATATGTACCGCAACCATGAGTTTTGTTATCGTCTTCGATAGATTTATCTATCGTTAATTACAGCCAATAGGGATGTTGACAATAACTGTAATATACAATGTTTAAAGTATTAAGGGACACATTCAAAAACCTAAAATATTATTATTTTGTCGTAATCAATCCCAATAAATTATATATCATTAATTTAAAATGCTAAAAATAGTACTCACTGTCACGTGACCTCAAACGCCATTTTGAGCTTATGACATCATTGCTCGTATTTTGTATGGAAGTTCAACAAACTTGAGTAGACCGATAGTATTGACTATAGTTTAGTGATGTCACATGACGTTTTTGGTAGGATATTTGATAATGATTTTTATTTATCAATTTTTCTTTTTAAATTGAAGGTTATAAATTTTATAATATTTTTTTCGTTCTATTTATGAAATAAAATTGAATCCTAAAATTAGTCAACATCCCAACTAACGTTGTCGTGGCTTAGTTCGGTCCGAAACCGATAGAGGGCTTACAAAACGGACATACAGATATTTTTAGCAAGTGTCGAGATTAAAACAAATACTCATAGTTCCGGTGTTGCTCAGTCTATGTCATCGATGAGCTCGACGCTTATAGATAAAACAATCCGATAACCTTCCTTAACTTGTACATCTTAATTTCAATACTTCCGTCCGTCTATTACACTGTAACAACATAATACCCTTAAAATTAAATGTTGCTAAACTCCTTCGGTATTCAAACATCAATATTGCATATCTTATCTGTACTTATAATACACCACTGATTACAACCAAGTCTCACATTATTTAGGCACAACCTTTACATGAGCTTCATTTACATTTCCACGCTGATATTTAATGAAAAAACAGAGTAAATAACAATGAATTAACAGTGTGACGCACGTTATAACAAATGAGTAGAGATTTCCTTTTTGATACATAGATGTTATGCGCATAGACAACCATTTAAATCGCAGATACAATTTTATATTTCCCTCCAACAGTAACATAAATATAATACGTATTTTCTAATAAATATTTCAAGGAGTTAGCAACATTATATTCTTGATCGAATTTCTGTTCATTCGTTATTAGTGAGATCGATTACCTCTAATCGAGTTAAACATAATTACTAAATAGAGTTTCCCTTCGCATTCTGACACTGTAGTTACGTCGCATTATTTGTAATTTAAGCGTAGGCCATATCAATTACGCGTTATTGAAAAATTACATGATGTATGTGCACCCGAGTATACTACAGCGAGTGATACGTTGTAATCGCGGTACAGTCGAGTACGTAATCGAATGCAAAAATTGTTGGTGAACAGCCAATCAAACCGTTAGGATCGAAGAAGCCGAGTGCCGCAAAGACTTTGAAGGTGCTTAAAATGGTGTAGGGCCGCCTTTATATTAGTAAGTTTTACCGTAAGTAACTTACGTTCAGTCGACAAAAGAATTAGGTATGCAGGACATGATTCTAAAACCATCCGTAAACGTTAGTATCAACGTTAAATCATACCTTACTTATGTATACAGATGTCATTTAACATTGATAATAACACATAACTGACCGTATTAGCGTAAACAATTTGTAAGTAGCTTATCGTAATCTTAACACTAGTATTACCGAAAGTTACTTACAAAAAACAACTTACAAGTGTAATCGCGGCCGTACGCTTAAGTTACAAATAACACCGGGTGTAGTTAGAGTGTGTGAGGTTGGTACAAGAGCCGATAGCGCGGCGATCGCGTGAGTTGTGACAGTTTGCGCGCGGGGTACCGCACCATACAAACTATCGGCTGCCGCCGTCATTTGCCGTTGGTCTGCAGCGCCGCGTTCAGCTGGGTCCACAGGTCCTTCTTGCAAGACTTCGATCTGGAAAGGTGGCTCGCGTCATCCATATGTACTAGCACAGAATAAATAATAGTACCTATTGGTACAGAGGAGTCACTCCGCAAAATCATTTGAATAAATAGCGACTGTTGCTCCGACACAATAAAATGTACTTCAGGTCGCACAGCGCTAATCGTCAACAGACGTTGACATTGACGTTGCCTCTCTTTCTAATCATAACTCTTATCCTCTCTACAACGTCAGGATTGTCTTTTTTTTGTGATGCATGTGTGATACATTACGAATGTATGACACGGCGTGCCAACCCTTCTGAAATTCGCCTGACACGTCGTAGCAGTTAGTAGCAGGGTCGTTAACAACTAGGCTACAGGGTCGTCAAACGTACATAAGTACGTAAGTAATCGTCAAATGAAGGAAAAAATTATAGATCAAAATTTTAGATCAAAAAATTATAATCAATCAAAGAGATGAACTACTTACTACTGGTATAAGCATAGCCTAAATTCCGTGTATGTACGTACCTACGAAGTATGGCCCGAATGAACGCGCTTAAATTTCACATACATATTGTATGAATAATCGATATAGCAGCTTACGCTACCTGTGCATCGGAGAGATATCAGACTATACAGTCTCATCTGAATGATTGTGACCTGAAGCGCTCATAGCCCTGCGCGGCTTGCGTCGATCTTAAGTGATCGACAAAGTTAAGCAACAGCGGGCGCGGTCGGTAGTTGGATGGGTGACTGCTAGTGGCAAAAAATTCTTGAGCGTTTCCGTGCTTCGGAGGGCACGTAAAGCCGTCGGTCCCGGTTATTATCATATGATAACAGTCGTTAAGCCATGTCGGAGGCGCTCGGGCGGTTTGAAAACTTCCGACAATTGGGTTGGCCACTAACCCCTCAACCAATCCGCACTGGAGTAGCGTGGTGGAGTATGCTCTAGGCCTCTCAAGAGGAGAGACCCGTGCCCAGTAGTGGGCCATTAATGGGTTGAAGCCAGCATTGTCAAGACCACAGCAAAGTTCGTGGAGTCTTCACTATCCCAAGTATAAGCCGTGAGCATAGGCATAAAATCAAGCAATGATAGAAAAAGCAGTCTTATCTACATTTTCACAATACCAGGCCTGGCGCACTCCGCACTTTAGCTATGAAGTTGCAAGTACAGGCCGCGTTCGACGTGTCAGGCTAATTCAGAAAATTCATAAGTGCTGTCACACGTTCGTAACACATGACGTCATCACACATGTCAGACGTTAGTTCGATACGTGTTGCGACGCGCTATACGATATTAACTATTAAAATGAATGCAAAAGCATTGCAATCCGCTGCTTAAACAATAACAAGGATCCGAATCGCACGTTTTTCACTTTGTTGTCGTATGTCATTCCAGATTTGATACGCATACATACATAAAATAGATAATATTTGTTTCATAGAAAAGGTAAGTACACAATAATATAATGCCTTACAACCATATTCTTAAAGTACCGATGTAGACATTGTCAAATAAAATAGTTTTCTGATCTACATACTACCAAGTACCTACTTACTATCCTAGAGTTGTTTGAAACGGCATTTGTTCATTAAAATAGCATGGCCAAATAATTGGTAATTTAAGTTTCAGCAGATTAATTAAATTCTTTCAAAAAAGACAACCGTAACATTACCAGAGAGGATAAGAGATAGTGTTAGAAAAAGAGGCAACTGATTACGCGTTTCTAATTAGGGCTGTGCGACTGAATTACACTTTATTGCGTCGGAGCAAAAGTCGCTATTTATTTAAATGATTTAGCGGAGTGAGTCTTCAATACAATTATGTCTTCTGTGACAATACCGTGTTTTTAATTTAAATTGAAACAGTTAAAATTAATTTTAACAGAACCAGATCGGTGTTGTACAAGTTTGTTAAGTTAGGTTAGGTTCGCCGGGGCAGACCGAGGCCGTTTTCTTCCACGGGCCTCGGCAGCGCCGTCCGCCTGACGCCCACATCTTTGTGGAGGGCGTCAGAATTGAGGTAAAGACCCAGATGAAATATCTGGGTCTAACGCTCGATGGCAGGTGGCGCTTCAGCCCGCACTTCAGCGGACTGTCGTCGCGGCTGCTGAAGGCAGCGGGGGCCCTCTCATGGCTGATGCCTAACATGGGAGGACCAGGCGGGCGATGCCGGCTTCTGTACGCTGGCATCCTGAAGAGCATGGCCCTGTACGGGGCGCCTATCTGGGCAGACTCCCTTCAAAGAAGGGAGAATGCTGCAGCCTTGCGGGCGCCCCAGAGGGCCATTGCGCAAAGGGTGGTGCGAGCTTACCGCTCGGTAAGTTTCGCAGCAGCGTGCGCTCTGGCTGGCACCCCTCCTTGGGAGCTCGAGGCATGGGTGCTAGCCAGAGTCTACGAATGGAGGGCGGGGCGAAGAGCACTCGGGGAGCGCCCTGCTCCTGAAGTATGTGAGGCTGTTCGGCAGGAGGCGAGGGATGCCGTCGTCCGTCATTGGATGGCGGATCTTGCCTCCGCAGTTTTCGGCCGTCGAACCCTCGATGCGCTCGGGCCGGTCCTGCAGGATTGGCTCGAAAGCCCGCATGGTTTCCTCACCTTCCGGTTGGTGCAGGTGCTGTCCGGGCACGGCTGTTTCGGGTCGTACCTTCACCGGATCGGGAGGGAGGAAAGCCCGTCGTGCCATGACTGTGGCGCGGCGGAAGACACGGCACAGCACACCCTCGAGGTGTGCCCGTCGTGGGCCGAGCGGCGCCGCAGTCTTGTTGCGGCGGTCGGGCCGGACCTCTCGCTTCCCACAGTGGTAAATGCCATGTTGGGGAGCGAGGAGGCGTGGGTGGCGGTCGCCTCCTTCTGTGAAGACGTAATGTCACAGAAGGAGGAGGCGGAACGCGCGCGAGAGAACGATCCTCTCGCGCCGCTTCTCCGCCGGAGGAGAGGCAGGAGAAGGCGGGTGGTCGACCACCCTCTCTCCTCCCGGTGATGAGCAGCGGGCGACAGGCGCGGGGGCGCCCTCGCCCGCATTGCACCGCTTATCACCCAGACGAACGAGGATGACTGAGCACTCACAGTCATCCTCGAGCCCCTTCCCGTGTGTAGGAGGGGCGTGAAGGGCCCGCCGCTGTAAGGCGGGCAAACGCCAGCGGGGAACTGGAAGCAAAGGCTATGCCGATTCCCAGAACCCCGCCACCAAAGGCGATGCGGGAGTGCCGCTGGGTTGTTTAGTGGGTATACCGGGAGTTATCCCCGGGAGTCTCACATACCCCTCCCGTCCCCCGACGGGTGGGGATGCGTAATGCATTTTTCCCAGCGAAAAAAAAAAAAAAAAAGGTTCGCCGGGGCAGTGGAGCGAGAATAGCACACAGTACCGGCATCAATGCGGTAGGCGTCGACACCGTGTGCGTTTATTGGGTTCAAGTCCCACATACCTGTCCGGCCTCCCCCTTACTTATTAGTAATTTCTTAATTAGTAGTTAGTTTCTTACTTATTAATAATTATTGACTTTTTAATTTATTGTAATAGTGATTATTCCTTAATGCTGTATTATGTGACTGTTTTATCTTTATTTTATAATTTTTAATTGTACGAGTATAATGTTACCGGCGTTACCGCTTACTTTTATGCATGCCGTCTTCGCCTATAATTGTAATGACACTTATTATATTATCCTTATGCTCGAAAAATATTGTAGTAACAGTGTACATTATGTTGGCGTTCAATAAATAAATAAATAAATAAATAAGTAAAAAAATGTTAGGTTAGATAATATTACCTGCGTAAAGAAGCGAGCCACTCCTTGAACTGCGTGTTGCCCTCCGGTGTGAGTTGGAAGGCGAGGCGCGCCGACAGCACAATGCCTACGAACTCCTCATACTCCACCGACGTCAGGTGATATAGCTTCTGGTGGATGCACTGGATATACCTTCCGGACAGACACGTTGCTCGGTTAGCTACCGTTATTTTCAAGATTCGTTGTTCGTAAATTTTCAAGTAGTTTACTTCCAAACATCCAAAAGCACCAAAAATACATACAAGTTAGCAATTTACAAAAATTTTGAAGATTCCACCCCCAAAGAGATAAAATATTGTGTGTAAATTCCTAATGAATAATTTGCTATATACAGTATGGCCGACGTATCTTGGCGCGTGTGAATTTCGCGCAGAAGGCTGCGCAGTAACATAATTCGGCAATGCTCGGTACGCGGCGTATTATGTCTCAGTCACACGTTAGCATGTTCGTGTTGCTATCTCTGTCTTACGTGCGCTAAAGTTCGCAAAGCCTATGTTCAGACGCACCAAGATACGTCAGCCGTACTGTACTTTCATTAACTCGATATTAATTTTGGTCCTATATAACGAATACTACAAAATGTAAAAGTTTGTAAGGATGTTTCACGCAAATACTACTGAACAGATTTTCATGAAATTTTGCATGACCCATGATCGCGGTCCCATAGAACGCGCGGGAAAAGCGAGTTGAGCGTCCGGTGCACACAAACTCACATCTGTTGACACTTGTACACCAGCGGCGCGAGCGTGCCCCTCAGGTGCAAGTTTGTAAGAATGTTTCACACAAAAACTACTGAACAGGTTTTCATGAAATTTTGCATAGATTACCCATGATCTATAATAGAACGCGCGGGCAAACCGAGCTGAGCGTCCGGTGCACACAAACTCACATCTGTTGACACTTGTGCACCAGCGGCGCGAGCGTGCCCCTCAGGTGCAAGTTTGTAAGGATATTTCACGCAAATACTACTGAACAGATTTTCATGAAATTTTGCACACAGATCTATAATAAAACGCGCGGGAAAAGCGAGCTGAGCGTCCGGTGCACACAAACTCACATCTGTTGACACTTGTGCACCAGCGGCGCGAGCGTGCCCCTCAGGTGCTGCATGACCAGTTGATGCGGGCCCCCGCGCGCGAGCCAGTGCGCCGACTCCACGCACAGCTCGTACAACACGAACGGGGACATCACCGAGTTCACCGCACACACGCAGAACTGGTGCAAGTACTGGGCACCGAGACGCTTCGATATCCGCAGCAGCCATTTCACGTGCTCGCCGTACGGGGGATTCCTGTTGATTGATACATTCATGTTGTATTGTTTTTACTAACTTCAAAAAAAGTTATATGTAATGTTTTATATTACCTCATAATATATATCGTTATTACCTTTGATGAACTTGATGAACGCTATTATTATGTCCATAAATTGGTTTTTAAGATATAAAAGTCACTTAATTCAATGCTACCAACATTACGCCCAACTGCAGTATTAGTCGAAGAGCACTACATGTGCGCAATTTGTAAGATAATTACCTGCCGAACTTATTCTGTGGTCGGTCATCGTGCACCCTCCTCGCTTGCGTTTCCAGCGCAAGCATGCCGACTCTGTACGCGGCTAGCAGCCGGCGTAGCTGGGCCTGGGGCAGCTGGGGAGGCCCCGCGGCCGGCCCCGGGACCGCGCCCACGCCCACGTTGCCGACAGAGCCCACGTTGCCCACGGAGCCCACACTGACGCCGTTGCTCGAACACACGCTGGTCGTGCTAGTCGCGTGCGGCGCGGGCATCGGTGGGGGTACGGGAGCCGCGGACAGCTATGGATATAAAGTACATGGGTAACTAAGAGCCAGCAAATGGGATTGTTAAGTTGTCAACTGTCGTTTTTATTGGAGCCTATTTTGATGACACATAAGATCACAAAATTATTTTCAACTGAAAAATAGTTAACGAAACACTCAACTTTGGATTTAAGTGTAAAGTTACAACAAAAACGATATTTTTTTAAAGGAGTTTATGTCAACAAAAATAACCTATAACTTTAATAACGTAACTTAACTTAGGTTAAGTTAGGTAAAATAAAACGAAAATGATACGACACAAATAGTACACCGAAATTCTAAGACAGATTCACTACATACATACAAAGTTATATACAAACATGACCAACAAACCTGTTGTTCTAAGGTGAACGTGTGCGCCGGATGCGTCACGTGCGCATGTGGCGTGTGCTGCGGCATCGCGGACAGCGTCGCGTGCGGCCCGTGCGGCCCGTGCGGCGCGTGCGTCGCATGCGGCGCGTGAGGGTGATGCGGCTGAGTGACGATTCCGCGAACGAAGTATTGCGGTAGAGCGTACTGAGGTCCCGGGTGAGTTGTTGGCGCGCCGCCGTACTATCATGGACAAATAATCAAAAAAATTATAATAAACGCATTTTCGTTTGAATAACCCACAAACGAGCGGATGAACCATCTGATGGGAAGTGGTCATTGTAATCTTAAATAAACGCTTAAACGCCTAAACGCACTCATACCCTCGCAGTAGGTTTTTACCTACGTCGTGGGTGGCATGGACGACACATAACACATCACAATAACACCCTGCACCCGAATACAAATTTAATATTTATCTGTCACATAAATATCTGCAGCGGGCTTATTATGAACTTTTATAAAACCATTCATGTTCCAGACAATTCATTTCTCGGGCTTTAAACGACGTTACATGATTGGTTAACCATAAATAAATGTCTCGTGACCGCTTTCGTAACACGAATTTGACGTTTACACTGGAACTTGGTTGGAATTAAGAGTTCATAATAGACCGCCAGGCCGGGAATCGAACCCCGGATTCTTAAGTCATCAACATTCAAACAAAGCACTCACCTGCAGCTGGTATATGGGCGGCGGATACGGATGATAGGTGAAGGGATACGGTAACGGATACGGTACGGGCACCGCTACCGGTTGTGGCGCTCTATACTGGGGTTCATCTAACAATGGCTCGGTTTCCTCGTTCGCCTGTCGCAGGTATAGCTCGTGCCAGTACCGCGCCACTGTATACAGAACCTCGGGGTATACGCCGCCACCTGCAGAGTTCTCTGTTGATATTAATTAAGATATCTGGATGACACGTTAAATTATATAAGCATAATTACGTTAACACATTTTAACTTTTGTATTACGAAACATTAAACAAAATACTGTTAGTAAAAATGTAAATGATTAGTAAAATGAGAACTCAATATTAATTTTTAAGACCTTGTTGTTGTATTAAAGCCATTTAAGTGAAAAATCAAGAAAAGTATTTCGATTAAATGTGAATACGTCATGTAAAATATTAATAAACTATTAAAACTTAGATATTGTTCCAAACGTTACCCTATTACAGTTTAAGTCTATTGCCTTATACAATTTCAAGGAGTTTATTAAAATTTTACATGTCTTCACATTTATCCGATGCATTATAAAACCAAGTCATACACAAACTATCAAACCAACCAACAAATATTTTAACACAATGAAAACAACACATCAAGTCAATGTAATCAAACTATGTTTGCAGCGAATTGAAGTTCCAATTACTTATTGGATTCATCCCTTTTTCCTGTGTTGCAGATATCCATGACAGCACAACAACAACCAAAATACAAAAATCGCATCTCGTTTGTAAGCTGCATCGCATTATCAACTTTTCCTGAAGTTACGAACCATTGATAACCACTTGCCATTTCTCTATTGATTGGACGTATTTACACTACCAAACCAAACTCAAGCGGTCGCAACAAAAATTCAAACAATGCAAAACAAAATATGTATATTTGAAAATAATTAACACATCACACTTTAGTGCTACCGAGCCTTATCATCGCGTCACTTTGCTCCTTCCATTGGAAAAGCTAGCAAAAACCGAATGCTACAACAACAAAAACAGAATTAGAATTGAGTACAATATGTGAATAGTACAACCTAATTCTGTCTAATGTGTCACTTAAGAAAAACGTTGTTGTAAAACCAAACATAACATTTGGTATTGTTTAAAAAGAGATCGTGTGCTAATAATAATCGATTTCTGGTAGCATAATTATGCTGCATACATTATGTAATTGTTAAAGTTTCGCTCTGTTCTTTGCAATGTCACTACGCGTTCAACCGAAACCGTCCGTTAAACGACAGGAAAAGCCAACAAATCAGGTCTATAACTAAGTTTCGGAAACTTGTAAACAAAATGTAAATTGATTTTTAGTTCTTTTGTTTTTTCCTTTTTTTATGTATTCCTTTTAAATATGTTTGTTTTTTAATTACGTGCATGATCAGAGATACATGTACCCATTTTTGTAACAAAATTATGTACGTGTAACCTAATATTATTTTAGCTTTGTTATTTCAAGTATCCGATGCATGCCTCTAAATGGTTTTGCATTTATTGTTTGTCGCAAAAGTCTAATAAACCTATGTAATTCTGAAATGTTATAACCGTTGGTGAACTATATTAATAAATAAATAAGAAAACAAATAAACCCGAAAAAAGCCAAACAACCAGCAAAACGTAATGGTTAGACTGAGGTGAACAGTACGAGATGATTCAGAGTTCGTTGTGTCGGTACCCTTGGCGGCGGCTTCCACTGTGAGGCAGGCGCGTTCCAACATGGCGTCGCTCTGCTCCTTGCACTGGAGCACCGCGCGTTGTATCTCGTTGTAGTTGAGCGCGTGCGCGTGCGGTAGGACGGACAGAGCTAGCTCGGCCGCCGCTCGGACCGTCGCTACGTCACGTCCGGAGGATGCCTGACAAACACGTGTTGAATAGGGATGTTGACTAATTTTAGGATTCAATTTTATTTTATAGATAGAACCTCAATATTCACGAAAAAAATATTATAAAAATAATTATCTTCAGTTTAAAAACAAAAATTGATAAATAAAAATCACTATCAAATTTCCCACAAAAAACGTCACGTGACGTCACTAAACTATATTCAATACTATCTGTCTACTAAGTTTGTTGAACAGTGAGTACAATTTTTAACATTTTAAATTAATGATAATTAATTTATTGTGATTGATTTCAATAAAAGAATCATATTTTAGGCCTTGAAATGTTACCACTAATATTTTAGACATAAATTTATATTAATTTATAATTAGTGTCAACATCCCTATTTTGAATTTCGATAAAGTTAATCTAGAGCGTGTCCGTACTTCGGAGGGCACGTAAAACCGTCGGTCCTGGATGTTATAATAAGATAACAGTCATTAAGCTATGTCGGAGGCCCTCGGGTGGTTTGAAAACTTCCAACACTCGGGTTGGCCACTAACCCCTCCACCAATCTGCACTGGAGCAGCGTGGTGGAGTATGCTCTGGGCCTCCTCAAGGGGAGAGACCAGTGCTCAGTAGTGGGCCATTAATGGGTTGAAGCCATACACTATTCAAAGGCATCAATGATGCTTTGCGGACCAAGAAAGAAAAGACAGAAAGAAGAGAGATAGCAAGTATGTATACTTCAAAAAAAAAACTAATAAGTACTAATTATTACTATCATTTTATAAATATCAATTACATCGCGTTTTTATTGCTGGTCTATCACATATCGCCGATAAAAGATTATATAATAGCTTAAACTTTTTTATTGCGTCTAATAAACAAAGATAGACAAAGAACTATTTATTATAAAGATTACGAAACTGCGTTTCTACTATTTTATCAGTGACAAGTTAACGTAGAAGATCACAGTTTAATAGTAACACTTACTTTATCGGCTATGCCGGCAGCTTCTGGGGGAGTCAGGTGACCTTCCCATGCATCTATGAGGAACAGAATGGCTGGTGCACCGATATCCATTGCTTGACCTGTAAAATAATTACGAAAAATAAACATTTAGCCCTTATAAGGAATGCAATTTTAAAGGAGTTGTATTCTACAACTTTGTAGTTCTAATAAATATGTATAATGTACATGCAATAAGGGACTCTTCGCAATGATACGGACTGACGGACGTGACAAAACTATAAGGGTTCCTTCATCATTAAAACATTTAGCATTAACAACAGAAACATTTTATACATACAGTTATATTCTGTAGTCAAAACGGAATCCTAAAACATTCACTAATGTTTATATTACAGAATGTTTGTGTTGTCAATGTTAAATACTACCTTTATATGGAAGGTCTGATACAGTCATGTGTAAATTGAAAGCATAGTTCACATGGAGTATAGAGGTAAGGAGAGCCATCTCATATGCGGGGAAACTGTAGGGAAAGTTGGAAGTATCCAGCTGTTTACTGAAAAAAGAGGTTCCAGTACCTAACACCATCCTACCACAATAGCGCGTCGGAAAAACTACGATATGAACATAGCTGTTGTAGACGGAGTGAAGTTTGCCGAGTTCAATAAAAATTCTAGGCTATCGCAGCGCCACCCTTATTCAACGCGTTTCTACGGACACTTTCATATCAGAGATGGCTCTCCTTAACTCTACTCTATGGTAGTTCACCTGTGATCCAGCTAACGTGCGAGGAGTACGTGCGGCTGAGCCAATTGGCGCTGACGCAGTTGTGTAGGCCGAGAGCGTATAATCCTAATTGAAACGCCGCCATGTGTAAACCCCTGTAAATTTTATAACTTACTTAATATGACCTAGTAATATAAGTCTTTAAACTGTACAAGGTCTGATTTTATATCTGACTACTCACAAAAGTGGGAATATTGACGAAAGGACCAACGCATTTAGCGTGTTTCGTGCAAGTTTACGAACTTATTTTCAAATAGTCAAAGTCTAAAATTGAAATAGTAGCAGTTTCAAAGTCCAATCCTCAAAATACACCTATCTAACCTTCTTCTATCTATCTAATCTTCTTGAGTAACCTATATTACTCAAAATTAACAGCATTCATGTTTTTTTTTATTGACCAAATATTACCTGTGGGGCCCATGGTGTTCCCTTGCACACGAAGTCTGAGTAAATAGACTTGTGCTCGAAGATCCACCAGCTTTGAAGAGAACGGACTTAGCAAGTTCGAACATGAAGTGTGCCGACGCTTCTGAAGGCTGGTTCGGAACGGATGGGTACAGGCGTTTGCCTTTATATCTGCGAGACAAGAAATCCATGGTGTTATTTTTTAAAATATTATAACAGACGAGTCTTTTCACTTCTAAACTAATAAGAGGAATGTTTTGATTTTTGTTTGTTGGTAACGGATAAAGTCAAAAACTACTGCAAAGATTTCAAAAATTCTTTCACCAATAGGTGTTTTATTGTTTCTGTGCAACACGGGCTATGTTTAATTTAAAAAAACCGAAGTAAAACGAAGGCGGTTACTAGTTTTATAACAGTGTTCCCAACATTCATAACAATTTTCAGCTCTATTCAAATTATTGCAAGCTTACTCTCCTCCTATTTGAGGCTAATTTGACCACACTATGAGCTCATTTGATAGCAGTGGTAGCCTGATAGCAGTGGTAGCCTAGTGGTTAGAACGTTGGTCTCCCGAACGCGGGGGCCCGGGTTCAAATCCTGGCACGCACCTCTAATTTTCAAATATTATGTGCGTATTACAAGTTAATTATCACTTGCTTCGGTGAAGGAAAACATCGTGAGGAAACCTGCACACCTGAGAGTTCTCCATAATGTTCTCAAAGGTGTGTGAAGTCTACCAATCCACACTTGGCCAGCGTGGTAGACTATGGCCTGTTCCCCTCACATTGTGAGAGGAGACCCCGAGCCCAGCAGTGGGACAATTATGGGTTGTTGCTTTGCTTTTTTTTTTGCTTTGCTTATGAGCTCATTTTTACTGTCGGTTATTCACATAAAAAAGCATCTTAAATTAAAATAAAAAAAACCCGACACTTTTATTTACACTTAACATAGCTAAGAACACTCGATTAAGATGCCACCCGATGCCACAGACAGACACACAGGCACGTCATAATACCCTTTTTTTTCGTCGTAGGTTAATAAAATAATATATAAATACTAGCTGACCGGGCAAACTTCGTATCGCCTAACAAGTTAGAAGGGTGAAAATTTAGGGTTGTATGTATTTTTTAATGCCACATTATAAAAAAAATTGTCCAAAAAATAAATGTTAGGGGTGGACAACTCTTATCACTAAGGGGTATGAAAAATAGATAGTAGCCGATTCTCAGACCTACAGAATATGCATATAAAAATTTATAAAAATCGGTCAAGCCATTTCGGAGGAGTATGGTAACTAACATTGTGACACGAGAATTTTATATATAAGAAATAACATACCTCGTATCTTTAATCCTCGGTACGGACGGGTGCTGCATACTATGCGAAGACGCATGCGCAGTCTGCGTCGTGTGCGGATGCGTGTGCGGATGCGACTGGTGACTGTGGTGCGGGTGGGAGTGGGACGAGTGGGCGTGGGCGTGGCCGTGGGTGTGGTGTAGCGGCGGCATGCCCAGCCCTGGGGGCGAGGGGCCGCAGTCGCCCACGGATAGATGATCCAGGTCCAGCGATAGGGAGCACCCTGGGCCACCGACTGATCCTCGCGGTAGTGGCTGTGGAATGAGATTAGTAATTATTGCTTGAAAATCAATTTTAAAATCGAACTCAATCTTTAGCGTATTATTAATCAGTGCAAATTTCTTTCTTTTCTTTCATGGTCGGCAGCGCATCAATGGTGCCTTTGATATTACTTAATATGTCCATACTTATGTCCATGGGCAACGGTGGCCCCAAACCATCAGCTTGTTGCTTGTTAGTGAAACAAAAAAAATCACAAAAGTGATGCTTCTTTATTCAAACCAAACAAGCGACAATTTGTCGGCATTGTTTTGCATGCAGTTTGCTTTATAATCAAGTTCAAGTCTAATAACATTGTACAGTTGACAAAAGAATTAAGTATGCAGGGCATGATTCTAAAACCCTCTGTAATGTTTAATATTACAATTGTTTACGTTATTACCAATGTTATTCATACCTTACGTATACAGGTATCATTTAACATTGATAATAACACAAACGCAATGTGATATTAAACATTACAGAAGGTTTTATTTATTTATTTATTGAACGCCAACATAATATGCATTAGCTCAAACACAATAGACTTATACAGTGGCAGTAATTTCTTAATGCTATTATAATTATAGGCGTACACAACATGCATCCCGTTAAGCGAATAAATGAATAGGTAGGTAAATGTTAATTTAGCTACGTCGGTCGACAATAACAAGTTGATAATGAAAGTAATTATTAAAATTAATAAAAAGTATACAGTGCGTTCGTTATGGATAATGATACACTTAAAATAATATTAAAAATTATACAATTCAATTAAAATAATAATAATGATAATAATAATAGATTACAATTGTCAAATTTTAAAACTTAAAAGGAATAAAAAGTTAAATTAAATTTCGAATTAAACAATATTATTTCATGTTAAAAATTAAATATTGATAACAAAATAAAAAATAAATTATATAATTCAATTTTAAAAATACCCGGACTAAAATTGTCAAACCTTAAAAGGAATAAAAAATTAAATAAAAATTTCTAATTTAACAATATTATTTCATTTTTAAAATAAAATGTAGATATCAGAATTTAAAAAATAAAATAAAAAATTAGAATATTACAAAGTCAATTAGATGAAAAATTAGTTACAAAATAATCATGATTTACAACAAACTTCTCCTGAACTTGTCAATGTTACCTTCAAAGAGATCAATGTCTTTAGTTTTAGCGATGTTATTAAAAGATCTTACAATTCGGTTGATAGGGGCATTTAGACCTAAATTAGATTTGCATGTGGTATGACAAAAAAGGTTATAACTCCTAGAAATTCTTGGCTGTCGAGAAGGAAATGCAAAAGATAAAAGCGAGAGGAGATCGGGTGCGTCTAGTTTTCCATTAACAAGTTTGTATAAAAAAACTAGATCGAGCGTACGTCTTCTATCCGCAAGTGATGATAAATGGAAGTAATTTAATCTATCGTTATAGCTTGTAATGACATTACTCAGATTGAGTGAATACGGTAAATGCCATAGGAATCTCTTCTGTAAACGCTCCAGTCTCTTAATATAGACGTCATAAAAGGGATTCCAAACGACACTACAATATTCTAAACTGCTACGAACTAATGAGTTATACAGTAATATTTTTATTTTCGGTGATTTAAAGTCTCTGCAGTTTCGAATAATAAAGCCAAGGTTCTTAAATCCTTTAGAACAGAATGTATTCTATATGACTGTTGAAAAATAGTTTGCTGTCGAGAACGATCCCTAAATCTATACTAATATTATAAATGCGAAAGTAACTCTGTCTGCTACTCAATAACGCCTAAACCACTGAACCGATTTTGATGAAATTTGGTACAGACATATAATTGAGCTCGGGAATGAACATAGAATACTTTTTATCTCGGAAAATAGACCTGTTCCTGAGGGATAACTCTTCCACGCCAAAACCACTGAACCGATTTTGATGAAATTTGGTACAGATATAGAATTGAGCTTGCGAAAGGACATAGGATACTTTTTATTCCGGAAAATAGACCTGTTCCTGAGGGATAACTCTTTCAAGCCACTAAACCGATTTTGATAAAATTTGGTACAGATATAGAATTGAGCTCGGGAATGGACAAAGGATACTTTTTATCCCGGAAAATGGACCTGTTCCTGTGGGATAACTCTTTCAAGCCACTAAACTGATTTTGATGAAATTTGGTACAAATATAGAATTGAGCTCGGGAATGGACAAAGGATACTTTTTATCCCGGAAAATGGACCTGTTCCTGTGGGATAACTCTTTCAAGCCACTAAACCGATTTTGATGAAATTTGGTACAGATATAGAATTGAGCTCGGGAAAGGACATAGGATACTTTTTATCCCGGAAAATAGACCTGTTCCCGAGGGATCACTTTTTCAAGCCACTAAACCGATTTTGATGAAATTCAGTTCAGATATAGAATTGAGCTCGGGAAAGGACATAGCATACTTTTTATCCCGGAAAATAGACCTATTCCTGAGGGATAACTCTTTCAAGCCACTAAGCCGATTTTGATAAAATTTGGTACAAATATAGAATTGAGCTCGGGAAAGGACATAGGATACTTTTTATCCCGGAAAATAGACCGGTTCCTGAGGGATAACTCTTTCAAGTCACTAAGCCGATTTTGATGAAATTTGGTACAGATATAGAATTGAGCTCGGGAATGGACAAAGGATACTTTTTATCCCGGAAAATGGACCTGTTCCTGTGGGATAACTCTTTCAAGCCACTAAACCGATTTTGATGAAATTTGGTACAAATATAGAATTGAGCTCGGGAATGGGCAAAGGATACTTTTTATCCCGGAAAATGGACCTGTTCCTGTGGGATAACTCTTTCAAGCCACTAAACCGATTTTGATGAAATTTGGTACAGATATAGAATTGAGCTCGGGAAAGGACATAGGATACTTTTTATCCCGGAAAATAGACCTGTTCCCGAGGGATCACTTTTTCAAGCCACTAAACCAATTTTGATGAAATTCAGTTCAGATATAGAATTGAGCTCGGGAAAGGACATAGCATACTTTTTATCCCGGAAAATAGACCTATTCCTGAGGGATAACTCTTTCAAGCCACTAAGCCGATTTTGATAAAATTTGGTACAGATATAGAATTGAGCTCGGGAAAGGACATAGGATACTTTTTATCCCGGAAAATAGACCGGTTCCTGAGGGATAACTCTTTCAAGCCACTAAGCCGATTTTGATGAAATTTGGTACAGATATAGAATTGAGCTCGGGAAAGGACATAGCATACTTTTTATCCCGGAAAATAGACCTATTCCTGAGGGATAACTCTTTCAAGCCACTAAGCCGATTTTGATAAAATTTGGTACAAATATAGAATTGAGCTCGGGAAAGGACATAGGATACTTTTTATCCCGGAAAATAGACCGGTTCCTGAGGGATAACTCTTTCAAGTCACTAAGCCGATTTTGATGAAATTTGGTACAGATATAGAATTGAGCTCGGGAATGGACAAAGGATACTTTTTATCCCGGAAAATGGACCTGTTCCTGTGGGATAACTCTTTCAAGCCACTAAACCGATTTTGATGAAATTTGGTACAAATATAGAATTGAGCTCGGGAATGGGCAAAGGATACTTTTTATCCCGGAAAATGGACCTGTTCCTGTGGGATAACTCTTTCAAGCCACTAAACCGATTTTGATGAAATTTGGTACAGATATAGAATTGAGCTCGGGAAAGGACATAGGATACTTTTTATCCCGGAAAATAGACCTGTTCCCGAGGGATCACTTTTTCAAGCCACTAAACCAATTTTGATGAAATTCAGTTCAGATATAGAATTGAGCTCGGGAAAGGACATAGCATACTTTTTATCCCGGAAAATAGACCTATTCCTGAGGGATAACTCTTTCAAGCCACTAAGCCGATTTTGATAAAATTTGGTACAGATATAGAATTGAGCTCGGGAAAGGACATAGGATACTTTTTATCCCGGAAAATAGA
Source organism: Thymelicus lineola (assembly GCA_963932265.1). Lineage (NCBI taxonomy): Eukaryota > Metazoa > Arthropoda > Insecta > Lepidoptera > Hesperiidae > Thymelicus > Thymelicus lineola. Next base: position 12,383,141 of record OZ010688.1, read on the forward strand.
CCGGTTCCTGAGGGATAACTCTTTCAAGCCACTAAGCCGATTTTGATGAAATTTGGTACAGATATAGAATTGAGCTCGGGAAAGGACATAGGATACTTTTTATCATGGAAAACAGATCTGTTCCTGAGGGATAAGGTCAAATTTTGTTATATGTAGTTGATAGATTCGTTATTTATGAAGCGATTTTTATGACTCTTTTTAGGGTTCCGAAGTCAAAACAAAATTGTCATAGTTTCATCATGCCCGTCCGTCCTTCCATCCATCCGTCCGTCCGTAGCATACCACAGAGGCCCTTAGTGCTAGAAAGCTGTAATTTAGCAAGGATATACATGTTTATTTAAACTTTAAACTGGTAGAATAACATTTTTAAAAATATGTTTTTAGGATACCTACCTCTCCTAGAGGTAATATGGGGATAATTTTTTTCCGTCACGCACGTGCGGGGTATCGTGAAAAAGGTCTCTCAAAAATAATATGGGTCTGCTAAGTCCATTTTTCGATTGAGGGGTCTGTTTGGGAAATATTCGTAAGTGTTGGATACGTAAAAAAATTCATGGCAATAAGATGAATTCAAAAGGAAAACTATCATGGCTATATTATTAGCATACGTAGTTATTGAGTTCTATAAACTTAGAACTTCGGAACCCTATATTACCAGTGACCTGACACGCTATTAGCCGGCTTTTTAATCAACTTCAAAAAAGTAACAGGTTCTCAGTTCGACTGTTATAAACAAAAATTAACTTTAACATAATTTGAAAAATCAATCTTTAAAGGGTTAATTCAGGGAATGTTTATACGAAACTTCGTCATTTTTAGGGTTCTGAAGTAAAATCGTGACACTAATAGCTTCGTCATATCCGTCCGTCAGTCTGTCCGTCTGTCCAAAGCAAAGCGCCGAGACCCTTAGTGCTAGAAAGCTATAATTTGGCATGGATATACATATTTATTAAAACTCCAAAATCGTAGAATAAACTACTGAAAATAATTTTTTTTCGGGGTACCTCCACTACAGGTAACGTGAGGATTAATTTTTTATTTATCCCTATAGTGTGGGGTATCGTTGAAAAGTTTTTTCAAAAATATTATGGGTCTTTTGAGACCATTTTTGGATGTAGGGCTCCGTTTGCGAAATACGTATATTTGGCTTGAAAGTGCTAATTTTGGGTACCCAAGTCAAGTCAAGTGTCCCCCCAACGGCTAAACGGTTGGAGTTGGACAAGTGAAAAAATTCTCAAAAATAGGTTATACGATGAATTTATAAGGAAAACTATCAAGGCTATGTTAGCATAAGTAGTTAATGAGTAATAGTCAATAAACTTACTACTTTGGAACCCTATATTGCACGTGGCCTGACACGTACTTGCCCGGTTTTTTAAGGTAAAACTGTGAAAGTTGGTAGTTAGTATGTAATCTATACTAATAATAAAGAGGAAAGATTTGATTGTTTGCATTGAATAGGCTCCGAAACTACCGAACCGATTTGAAAAATTCTTACTCTGTTGGAAAGCTACACTATCCCCGAGTAACATAGGCTATATTATATTTTCAAAAAAATTAGGGATCCTTAATAAAACTCCAATAATGTAACCCAAGGTTTAAAAAATAAAGAAAACCGAAGCAAAGCGAGGGCGGTTACTCGTCTTACATAAAACAAAAATAACTGTAACATGATTGTTTGGTAATACATTCCCTAAGGGCTAAAACTAGAGGTTGTAAGTTTAGAGTAAGTTTGGATTAAGAAGTTGTAAAACGAACAGATGAGTCACCTCATGGTAAGTGGTCACTTTCGCCAATGAACATTAGCAACGCTAAAGGAATCACTGATTTGCTGCTGCCCAAAAAGAAAAGAAAGATATTTTTTTTGTGTATTCTGTAAAATTACAATGTAAATTTAAAATTCAAAAACTCTGGCCCTGACTTAAACCTCTAAATTCTAAAAAGTTCAATTATTTTGGGACCTTTTCTATGGGTGGGTCATTAATGGCTCACTACTGAACACTCACTCTTGAGGACGCCTAGAGCATACTCCACCACTTTGCTTCAGTGTGGATTGATGAAGGGATTAGAAATCAACCCAAGTGTCGGAAGTCATTACGCCGGGCGAGGACCTTCAATATGTCATAACGACTGTTACCTTACGACAACAACCGGGACCGACAGCCTTACGTGCCCTCCGAAGCTCGGAGAGCTCAAGAATTTTTTGCCACTAGCGGTCACCTATCCAACTACCGACCGCACTCGCTATTGTTTAACTTCATCGATTACTATTAGAACCGACACAAGCCGCTGCGCCCGGGCTATGAATTCTTCTCCCGATGGGTAATTAAAGGGTTCTAAGAACATGTCACTTTTGCTGTAATTTTGGTGAAGAGTTTAGTATCTTGCTGACTACCAATCACGCTACAATATCAGATCGTAGTTATCATTTCATTATCAACACTAAAAATTTGTTTAATATTTTAGTCATTTACATAATACGATGTACTAAGTGTAGGTGTTTTAGCTTCAACCCATAATGGACTATTAGAAAGAAAGAAAGAAAGAAAATATTTATTTTGCCAAGCTCTGCAACAAGTTACAAAATTTACACTAAATAAACCATTTACAAAATTACAAGGCACGGGTCTCCTCTCTTCATAGTATGGACAAGTTTGCTGTCAATTTATGAAAAACATGTTTTATAATGAAGGGATCTTTATTTTCGGCGTACGAAGTCGCGGGTAACAGCTAGTCTCTTATAGTATCTAATGTTTCTAAGGAGATAGAGTTAATTTTATAGTTGTAGTTTAGTGAGACTTTCTTCCTGGAGAAACGCATTAAATTACATTTCGAAACGTTCAAATCCATGCTATTCTGGTCACACCATCTTACCAATCGGTTCAGGTCATCCTGTAAGAGTTCAGCGTCAAGAATATTGTTCACAGGTCTAAAGAATTTCAAATCATCGGCCTATAAATAGTATTGAGAGTGCTGAAAACAATCCCCAATGTCGTTTATAAAGACGTTGAATAAGAAGTATAAGTTTTAGAATATCTTTTGCTTTGTGTACAGTACGGACGACGTATCGCAGAAGGCTGCGCAGTAACATAATTCGGCAATGCTCAGTACGCGGCGTATTATATCTCAGTCACACGTTAGCATGTTCGTGTCGCTATCTCTGTCTTACATGCGCTAAAGTTCGCAAAGCCTATGTTCAGACGCGCCAAGTTACGTCGGCCGTAGTGTACGTTACTTACGTGCGCGTGCTGCAAGTTGCGCACGTTGAGCGCGAACATGAGCGGCGGGAAGGTTCGGTCGCGCTCGCCGCGGTCGCTGCGCGGGTTGTTTGTGTAGTACATGCTCACCATCGGGCCCTTGGTCAACTGGTGGATGTCTCTGTCCAGCAGCTGAAATATATGATAGTTTTTTTTTATTATGTTTTTAGTGGTTTACATGAATGACCATTCATCATTCATTCGTGAATATTTCAGTAATAAAAGAATAGCCGCGCGAGTTGACTGCACAGCTTAGGATTGCGGCCAGTGTTGTGACCTAATTGGTAACTAATTAGTGATATGTCGATGAATTGGAATTAGAAATTTAACATAACGGTCGCTCCCGCCCCTCACCTCAGATCCCGAATAATCCCGACTGCATTTAACTCGTGCGCCTACTGTAGTTACAGGTTACATCTACAGGTACAGTAGGTTATTAGTGTAATCTTTGCGTAATCTCTGGAAAGAAATCGCAGAATACCTGTACGGGGTTGTTGCTACCATACGATAGTTAAATGAAAAAATAACGTTGTTGATTTGATAAAGTTTAATTATAAAGACCAATTAAAGTTGTTGTTTAATGAATGGTAGTGAGCACGAGCGGTTTGCTAGTTTCCCAAAACGTACTAAACTTAAATTAATTTACGACGGCGCTTGGCGCGTAAAAGTGCATAGCTAAGAAAAGAGTGTACAGTAACACTGTACAATACCTGCGGACGAAAACGCTGGCAAAATTTTTTTTTAGTTAAGTTTAAAGTTAGTTTAACACTAACACTGTAACTAAAACAAATATTAAAGTAATCAACTTACTTTATTCATAATCCGTGCCAGTTTAACGGGGTCTTCCTTGTAGAAGGACAGCAATGTGATAGCAAGCTCGCCCCGTTGCCGTCTTGTTCCCTCGCATAGGAGCGGGTGATCTGCCTCTGATACGTTAGCCTTGAGCCCTAACGCAGCCACTGCCGCCTCGAAACCTAGGGCTTCGTCAGTGGGTAGTCGCGCCTGTAGTGAAAAAGTCTGTAGTAATATTGTGATGGGTGTGAGATTTTTGAGTTTGTATTTATCTGGTAAGCGATGTACGGAACTAAATCCGCCTTTTGGTCCTATTACATAATTTAAGGTACAAAAAGATTAAATAAAAACAAGTGTAAATAAATAAATTTTATAGTGTTAGAAAATCGTGATTTGGGTAATCAATATACAACTAATAACGGTTTTTAATGTTTATACTCACAAAATGCTTATTTTCTTTGTCCGTTGCAGATAGTACCAATACATCGAACAAGAAACTTGCTAATGCTATTGGCAATAGAGCTGGTCCACGGTTCCTAAATTATAGTAGTTAATATTAATAAATTACAATAATATTACACGTTATTGACTGATGATACTCTTTTGTCCTTAATATTATAATCACGAAGAAAAAGAATAGGAGAAAAAGCTAAACAGTGATCTTACAAGAATACTATATTTATTAGTGGCCAAGGCAACCAAACTCACTTATCCATTCATAATAATCTATGTATGGAATAAATAAACCTATTTCGCCGATTCCAAATAAAATTCGGAAATAAGCATGATGATGATTACTAATATATGTAATAAAGGCATCAGAACTTTCAAAGACGTCAATGTAAAGTAACCCTTAGAAAAATTAAATTACGGTCGAATTTCCATTGTATGTTAGCATAATAACACTACCAAACTAACCTAAGCGCCCCATCCCGCAACTGCTCCGCCTTCTCCCTCGCTAGCGCGAGTTGCTCAGCGCCAGTGGGCAGCTTCTTCAACAGCGCCACCAGCTCTGTCTCCTGGTTGTTGAGCTTCACCTCCAGCGCCTTGGTGCTGGCCGGGGGGCGCGCCATCTCCAGCGCGAATAGCCCCACGCGGAACGCTAGCTCGTGGTGCTCGCTGAACTCCGCCAGTACCTTGGGGAGAGTTGATGATAGCATAATGGTTATGTATTAACATGAAAGAAAAGTAATTAAAAATATATACTTTGCTTTTCAACTCACCACCTTTATGTCATACCGCTCTTTGTGTATTTCGGTAGAATAGAAATAGAATGCAGTTAACATTTACGCTCGCCATTTGTACTATATTTTATTACTCGTATAATATATTGTCACCTAAGTTTACATTAATAAATAAACTTTGACATTTAGGTTTATGATAGTATTTCTATATTTTTATACAATTACACGCTACTATATTCATCGCACTAGGATTCGTTATGTCGCAGGTGGTCATGGCACAAACAACACATTAAGCTGACCCTACACGATAAAGTGTACTTGTCAAGCTTGCAATTTGACTTGATGCGGCATCCAGTTTAAATGAGATAGCTATATCACCAGATAGCCATACCGTGGTCATACACCGTCAAGTTTACTGGATGCCGCGTCAAGTCAAACTGCAGACTTGACAAGTACACTTGATCGTGTATGGCCAGCATTACAAACACTCAAGACTCAACCACTAACATGTTATCGTACTTATCATAGAAGCAAATATAATTGAAGTGAGTACTGACAGAACTATTACATGATAGAGGGCACAAAATATTTTATTAAATGTATTAAAAACAATATTTAGTATGTATGTACTAGCCAGGCAAAATAGAAATACATAACACTGTCTCATAAGTCATATAATAAGTAATGGACCATTGACACTCACGGTACAGAGAAAGGCACACTTGGCGAGCGTAGCGGACGCGAGGCAGGACAGTCGGTGCGAGGCAGCGGAGAGGCGAGGCGTCAGTTGGTGACGACGCCTCACCCGCCTCGCCTCGGCTGCCGCGCTCAACACGCAGCCCACGCCTGGGCCCACGCCCAACACTGCGCCACTGCTGACGGTGTTGCCTGCTGTGGGATAAATTAAAACATAATGATGACAACGATAATTGATGACCCGTGTGGCGCAATGGTTACCATACCGGATCGCCGCGCCAAGGGTTCTGGGTTCGATTCTCAGCGAAGCGGAAATTTGAATGATGAGTTTGAATTTCTATTCTCAGTCTGGGTTTAAATTTCCTTGTCTTTGTGTGTTGTCTATGGCACCCACGACACAGGGAATCCTAGTGTGGGGCTATTATGAGTGTGAAGCGTTATTTATTTATTATATTTATATGCCAAGCGCGCACGCGTCACTTATCACAACGTATTTAAACGTCCTTCAAAAAGGTGTAAAAACAATTATCCCTTAGGGCCGACGTTGCATTGGCGATTCCTTGGTTATTGCTTATGTCCATAGGCGACAGTAACCACTTTTCAAATGGCCCGCCTGTTGTTTCGTCAGCCATTCAGATTATAAAATTGTATAACTAACGCATTAGGTTCTCCTATAATGTTAGATTTTATCGAGATTTGCTTCTATTGAGACCTGGGCAGTACTAAATTCTCTTCAGCGGTGCCGGATCGACTACCGGTATATCGAGGTGTTGAAGTGTTTGTACACATCAGCCACCATAACCGTCAGAGTACACGACACAGCCACGAACCCCATCCAACTGCAGAGTGGTGTCAGGCAAGGGGGTCATATCCCCAAAGCTGATCACCGCTGCGTTGAAAGACGTGTTCAAGCTGATGGAGTGGAAACAATGTGGCATTACCATCAATGGCAAATACATCACACACCTGCGATATGCCGAATATAGTCATCCTGGCGGGATCCCTGGAGGAACTTGGTACAATGCTCGGTGACTTAACAGCGCCTCACAAGGGGTGGGTCTTAAGATGAACATGGACAAGATGAAAATCATGTCGAATGTCCATGTACCGTACCGGCTGTTGTTGAGGGCGCTGCTCTCGAAGTCATACACGAATACATTTACCTGGGACAAGTTATCCAAATGTCCAACTTCGAGAAAGAAGTCACTCGTAGAATCCAACTCGGATGGACTGCGTTCGGGAAACTGCGTTATATCTTGTCGTCCAAAACACTACCTCAGTGCCTGAAGTCGAAGGTGTTCGAGCAGTGTGTGTTGCCAGTCCGAGACGTGGAGCTTCACTATTGGCCTAATGCACAAGCTCAAAGTCACCCAGCGGGCTATGAACGAAATAAGCTAGGTATCTCTCTACGCGATCGAACTTAAAAATGATGAAATCCGTAGACGAACGACGTCACGACATAGCGCAGAGAATTAGCCGGCTGAAGTGGCATTGGGCTGGCCACATAGTTCGAAGGACCGATAACCGTTGAGGAAGAAAGGTCCTCGAATGGCGCTCACGTCTCGGAATAAGGAGCACAGGACGCCGCCCGACCAGGTGGACTGACGACCTGAAGAAGACAGCGAGTATCCGCTGGATTCAGAAAGCTCAGGACTGGTCAGATTGGCGCTTGTTAGAGGAGGCCTATGTCCAACAGTGGACTTCTAAGGACTAATGGATGGATGGAATTAAGTATGAATATTAATAAACTAGCAGATACCCGGCGTGTGCCGGGTTAACGTTAAAAAACAAACACATTTTGTTTGTTTTTGGAAAAAATAACATTTTTGTGTAGGAAAAGTCGAAAATCGACAGAGGTAGAAACAATTTTTGTATTTCATATTATTATGTATACTAGTGGATACCCGGCGTGTTCAACTACGTTAAAAAATTCTGATTAGGATGACAGATCAGTGTTTTTGAGGTCAATGTTTTAAATAACGTCTCTTATATTAAGTACTCTCTGTTTTTGTGTTGATGTTAATGTGCCATCTTTACAAATCGAAAAATAGAAAATCGACTTTATCAATGAAACGAATATGCCTAATGCTTTGTTTTAATAGTCTGAAACCACCTTCAGATTATTGCTTTTCAAATTTTGGGGAGCATTTTGGGAAACCGTTTTGGGGTATATCGGCCTTAAATTTCATAATCTTGTATATTATATTAATATTTGTAGTTATTCCTTGTATGTGCAAGTATTATGTAATTATTATTTAAGTAGTTTATCTTATCAATTATATTGTCTGTGCACCCTACCCTTTTCACACTTATGTCTATGTCCTCTGCCCAAAGGTTGTCTGGAAGAGATCGCTCTATAGCGATAAGACCGCCTTTTGTACTACATGCTATTTATACGTATATGTAGCAGAAGGAGGTATTCTATGGTATTGGTTATGAAATGATATTCCTTTTACTTTGCACCATGATATATTTCCAGTTCTCCTAACATTCACATCAATATTCCAAAGTACTTCAACACTACGTGATCAATAATAATCTGTTCTACCTTCTTGACAATTCCCTAATCTAAATATGACATGACATTTCTTATATGCCAGCCTCTGCATCAGGCAAGCGCTGTAGAAAAAAGAGGTCCGTCCCTGGACCTTCACTGGAGATTCATGGCCTCACCGATATATACATATTATGTTCTAATGTAGTAACTTATTTGGTGTGTACAATAAAGAGTATTCTATTCTGTTCTATATCGGTTGGATGGTTTCAGAAGGACATCCGCAAATTTTGTGTTCCATATATGTTCCGTATACATATATTTTATTATAGTATAACTAATAATTAATATAAAAATATAGTTACCCAACGCCGGCGGTCTCGCCAGCAGCTCCCTCGCCAGCCGGGCGCCGAGCGCGCAAGCGTCGCGCGCGTGTCCGTGCGCTTGCAGCCCCTCGGCGCGCGCGAACGACACCTCCCACGTGCACGCCCAGCCCGCCACGCTGCTGGACGACGCGCTCGACCCGCTCGGACCGCTCGATGAACTCGATATCTGGACCGAGTTCATGATGGAATGACTAACGTCCCAACTCAAGAGTCACTAACGGGTACTTAAATCGTTTTTGTTTAAAGTTACTAACGATTACTTAAATCGTTTTTCAGTAAAGAAGTCACTAACGGTTACTGAAATCGCTTTTCAGTAAGGAAGTCACTAACGGTTACTTAAATCGTTTTTCAGTAAAGAAGTCACTAACGGTTACTTAAATCGTTTTTCAGTAAAGAATCACCATACAAATTCTGTACTAAAGAGCGATTTAAATAACCGTTAGCGACTCTGAGTTGAGACGTAAGAGATTTTATTGCAGGGGTTCTTAACATTTTATCGATGATGCTTGTGGTCCGTGAAAGAACGTACTATAACATTCTAGGTTACAGTCTTATAGGTAAACTTGCTTGACATAAATATTTAAATACATACATAAACATACACGCCCCGTTCTTAAAGGCTGCAGGCGGCGTATTGCATTGCGTATTATGGAGTACGACTGCTCCAAACGTGCGCAATGAGTGTTGTGACAAATAGCAATAGGAAAAAGGTTTAATTTCCTCTGAATCCCTACGTCAAAGGCACAATATCATCATATATTAGACATTGAGGCGTCTGGCCTGGGGAGCGGCCGAGCTCCGTCTGATCTGTTCGGATCATTGTATTAAAACTTCGGATCATTGTAGTAAAACTTCAAAAGCGTTATTCCCATCGGGCATGACAATGTGTGATCAATTTAATTAGCCCTACTAATGATAAACTTACATTAGCGGTGCTAGAACAACCGTCGCCGGCTACTCTTCGGGCCGCTGCTGCGTCATAGAAATACATATTACACTCGTCATCGGAAACAGAGTCGTCGTTAGAAATACGACGTTGAGCATCGTCCGACGACACGGGAGGCGAGCTCGACTCTTGGGAGTCCGTGTCGCCGCCGCTCTGTTGAAGTATTTCCTCTTCGTTCTCACAGAAACCTAGCGAATAAAATAAATAATTTAGCTGTAGTATAATTTAAGAATAGAAAGGAATTGTATATACAAAAATATGTCTTTTTTTGTAAATACACATTTATACATTTTGTTTTTAAACAATGAACACTAAAACAATTTATATTCAAACTTAGGATAGAAAAAAGAAATGGTATTGTTGTTTCTGACTTTCAAAGTTTGAAATATTGTCGTCGTCTACCAAGTACCAACTGAGCTACAGAATAGTCAAGTAATAAGATAATATATTAAATACGTTACTCAGGTGGGCATCGAGCTTAGTTGTAAAGTTACAAGTACCTTCAGACGACACACTGGAGTGGTTTCCATCACTGGGTCCGGGGTCTCTCACGGGATCACTGGGCCCCTCGCCCGAGCCGCACGGCTGCGGGAAATACCACTAGGTTACAACAACACTTATAGAACACTAGTTAACAACAAACATAACTTACTCCGCGGCTGGATGTAAGACAACAGTTACTTTTTAAGTAGAGCCAAAAACCGCGTCTAATCGGTCAAAGTCAAAGTTAAAATATTTTATTCATATAGGTATCACTGATACACTTATGTATGTAATTTTTTTGATTTTCGGAAAGGTGCTTTGTCGTGAAGGAGAAGAAAAGCCTAAAGAAACTCCTCAGCACATCTTTAAATGTATTTAAAATGTATTTAAAATAATTTAAAATAACCAAAAAATATAAATGTATTTATAATTTTTTGGCTATTTAGTGTACTAGGTTATATTAGACATGATATTTATTGAAATTTTTATCATCTCCCGAAATATTAATAGATTTAATTAGTAAAATATTATAATAAATGTTAATGTAAAATGTAATATTAATGTAATGTAATGTAATAATAATGAAAATGCAATAATATTTGCACGCCTCCCTAGGCAGAACATACAGATAACAAATTTTGTAACAACTGTATATCAACTATGTTCTAGCAAATAAACAATTTGACTTTGACTTATTCGTTTAGGAGCTACGATGCCACAGAGACACAGACACGGCAAACTTATAACACACCTGTTTTTGCGTCGGAGGTCAAATATTCGAATTTAAAACGAACACGTAGACGATAAATGAATGAATAAATCAATTTGAATTTGATATTTTCAAATACGCGGTCAAAATTTCTTCATCACAGTTTCCTAAACATCTCAGAACACAAATTACTTGATTACTTGTCCTATATTTTTTACGACAATCAGGTATGTACGAAATGCTCTTGAAACCTGTAAAAGTCATCCAAACTGACCATGTTAGAGTTCTAGTTTTTTTATCAATTTCTAACTCATTACTTAGAACTTAACAGATACTTATCAATTATATCATCATCAATAATGGTAATACGGCGAAAAGTCTTATTGAAAACTATAAGAACACGTTTATTGACATACATTTTCAGTTTTTACTCAGTTGCATTCTACCACACCTCGTTATTCAATACCTATAAATCCGTTAAACAATAGCATGCAAATCAGCCGTGAGTTTTAATTTAAATTGTATAACATTGTTGACGTCATCACACCAAGCACATTGCTTCAGCACCTGATTTAACTTAAATGTATTGACATGCATCATTTATAAACACTGCATAAAATGTGTTAGTATTCATAATAATATGGGCGGTACCAATATCTATCCATCCGTAATCCATAGCAAACTACCTAGAAACGGTCCAAAAAACGCTATACACTCATTGCTCCAAACTAGAATTTCCTGTACACTCAAAAACAAGAACAAACGCCCCCAACAGAAAGAGTATGGCAGGATAAGCATGGGTCAGATGACACCTTGGAAAAGTTACGTTGATGTTTTTACCATGAAATCACCTTCTTAAGAGAAACATTTCCATAAGTTATCAGACCTCTGTGTACATTAGTTTTTGGAATAAAATAATCAATAGAATTTTGAAAAAAAAAATTCTCTTACAAAGGAGTATGGACGCCCCCTCACTAGGTGGACTGACGACCTGAAGAAGATAGTAGGCATCCGCTGGATTCAGAAGGCTCAAGGCCGGTCAGAGTTTGGGGAGGCCTATATCAGGCAGTGGACTTCCACAGGATGATGGAAGAATGGATCAAATATCTGCCTTGAAGGAGATCGAATCAAGGATCCTTCAAATAGCGATCCGACGTAACCATTGTGGCACAAGGGTCAACAAACATACATTACACTAATGCTCTGATTTACCCACATTTTCCAGGATAATACCCTAAGTCTGATTCCCGATCTGATTAGTTGTATTTGCGTGAAAGAGTAAGAAACATACATTCAAACTTTCACATTTACAATACTAGTAGGATTTATAATATTAGTAGGGTTGTTAGTTATCTTCACACTACTGGAGACAATGGATAGACAGTATTAGAAACACTTACAAGTGTCCTTGCCAATCCAGCCGCGGTACTAACAGTCACCCACTCACCTGACTGGAGGGTCCGGGCCGGGAGAGGTCAATGTTGATGCGGCTGTTCCTGTGCATCAGTGTACGATGCATACCCGGGTCTGGGTTAGTGAGGCGATAGTTCAACGACATCTCGTTGTTTAACACCGCTTTTGAAGAGTTCACCTGAGGAAATTATAGTATTAATTGTATTTCTAATCTAGATGTAAATATGTTTTTTTAATCCGTAAAGGTTTTAAAATGAATTAAAATTATAACAACTATGCCATGTCGGAGGCCTTGAAGCGGCATTAAACGTTCGGTTGAAACCTCGATTGGAGTATGCTCTACGCCTCTTCAAAGGAAGAGACCCGTGCTCAATCGGAGATTAACGTGTTGAAGCCAACAGTGGAAACATAAATTCTCAACACATAATCTTAAATTAAAATCTAAAAAACCCCCGACAGTTCTATTTACTCTAAACATAGCTAAGAACACTCCATTAAATCACCTTTCAAACAAAAAAAAACTAAATCAAAATCGGTTCATCCACGATGTCACAGACAGACAAACATACACAGACACATCAAACTTATAACACCCCTCTTTATTCGTCGTTAAAAACAAACCTGATGAACGCTGTCATTCTTATCAGCATGACGGAATATGGTGAACGGGCTATGGTATAGCGGGTTCAAGTCCTTGGTGTATGTCACTCCAGGTATCTGATAGTCATCCCACTCCAGAAAGCAGGCCTCCATAGCGGGGTGGAATCCGGGGAACACTTCAGTCTCACTGATGCCGTTGATGAACGGTGGATGAGAATGCGAGCGCGGGTGGCGCGAAGAATGTGACGTCGATGAACCTATGTGGTTGTTGCGGTTTTTCGCCACCTGAAAAAAAGGGTCACACCCATAACTCAGTGTGTTTTTGTTTCGTGACTGATATTGACTACCCACAAACACAGAGTGAGAACAGAAATTCAACCTCATTATTATTTATGGTCAAGACGTATAAGTAAAACGTCCAGCTTTGCAATAGGTTTTTTATCAATGTCTTATTAGAAAATTGTCTCTATAGAGGAATTTTCAACTATCCTAATGAGCATAGAATATATGTACTACGAGTATTATATCTTCTGTGCATATACCAGAATGCATTAGACATTCTGCTAATTCTGAAACTCGTCTATTTTTTGTAATATTCCGGAATTCTCTTATAACAATACAAAAAAAAAACTCAAAAATAGACAGAAGAACAACATATGAATAGGTTTCAAAAAAATTTTTAACACAAGGATAAAAACGTTAAGTGTATTTTAAAATTACTAAAATCAGATAACATTATAATAACATACTTACTTTGTCTAGAACTTTCATATGCCACTGAGCGAATTGTTCATGCAACGTGTCTCTTTCGTGGGGCGCTAATGAAGGGTTCAGTGCGGCCAAACGCCACAACACGACAACCTGTAAAACAATTAAAATATTACTAGATAGTTTGGTAGAATTTCTTTACGTCGCTGCGTCGACCCGAATTGTAAAAAAGAAAAAACGTTATATTGACCAGTGTGATAGTTTTTATAATGCCTGGGCCCTTAGGTCACACTTTTGTAAGGTGCGTATTAGCATTTTCAGGGTTCCGTAGTCAAAACGGAACCCTTCTATAACATTATTTTCGTCTCATTAATCTCATTATGTACTATTTTGTGTAACTAGTCAACAATCGATCACATAAGCAACCTTAACCAAGATATTGTATAACCGACGCGATGCCGGTCAAGAAACACAAGAAGAGAAAGAAGAAAAAAGAAGAAGAAGGAAGAAACAGTTTACAACATTGACCTCGTCGCATAGTGAAGAACAGGCATGCTGTGCGGCGGAGTTGCCCCCGGTACCGCTGTGCTTGCCGCCGCCGTTACCCCACGCCACCAGGGCCGCTTTCGTACTGTACCACCATACTATTATCTGTGGACAATACATCATATTGAACAATATCATGACTACTATGCTATACTATCATGAGTTATTGACTGACAGACAACGCACAGCCTAAACCAGTGGACTTGGAAGCAAGCTTTGCACAAAGATTCCTTATGTTTTGTAGAGGAGCACAATTATGGGATTTTTGGAAATTCATTATGGAGTATAAAATTTAATTATAATTCCGTTTGAATACAGTGACATGTCTGTTTAATCGTAAATACTTATCATCCGAAAACCTTTTTTTGGAGTTTAACTCCTTATCTATCTATCGATTTTCATATTTAAGCCCGCGATATGAAATGTTATGGGGAGTAAAATCAAACTTTCTCCGTTACGTTATGCGTTATGTTTGTAATTCGTAACACAGAATCTAGATGACGTTAGATGGCTGATCAATAACAACCAGTGCCGGATTTACATTTTTTATGAGTGTAGGCCAATTTATTTTCACCGCCCCATGTACCTTTCTAAAATAATAATTTTCCATTCACAGTAAGGAAGGCACTGAATTAGTCACTAAGAAAGTGCGTAAAAAACAAGTGTTACAATTTTTACGACACTTTTTAATAGCAAAATCATATCATAGTATATCATCTTCTGAAATCTGCCGCCCCTAGGACGCTGCCGCCCCTAGGCCGCGGCCTTTACGGCCTATTGACCAATCCAGGACTGGTAACAACGCCATCTAATGATAATAATAATCTTGGTACATACGTCCTATTCTGATGATATGAGTCATCATCATCATCATCATCCGTTGTTACTGATTTGACGATTGCAAACTAGATGGCGTTAAACTCCAGTCGTGTGTTGAAGCTGACACACACAATTTTTTTAGAACCGGTTTGCTATAACAAGCTTTTTTTAATTATATAATATTATGTATTTACATTACGTTACACCTATATAACACAACACAACTACTTGGATACACGCCAAAAATTATAATTATTATTCCACTTCGGTTAGTCATTGTGAGAGAAAAAACACCGAATGAAAATAATCATTTTTTTAAAGAAAGACTAAGTTTTAAATTTCCATCTTCTACAACTTATAGATAACTTCTCTAAATTTAAAATTTATATCTAAAGAGCAAAACATTACCGAAAATAGTCATTTAAGTTTTGATTAACATCTGAGTTCGCAAACTATGAGGTACGAACTTTGAATAGAACTACAACGCCCTATTAATGGCTTCAATCCATTTGACATTGAACGGTCGAAATAAAACATTTGTTATTGAGTACTTAAAGTACCGCGTTAGTAGAATGACGCGATGATGCTATACCGGCATAAAAAGCTCTGTGAAGAGCTTTGTTTCTAATTTTCCGTGTTCTTTGAACAGCGGTCATCGTCCTCATGTCCAAGTCCTTCAGATCTAAATCAATTCCTCTGATTCTAAATATATTCCTCGAATCTAAATAAATTTACTATTATGTATTTTTATCTCTAATAAAAATCTAATTTTTCAACTTTTCAAAAAGCACCAGTTCCATTTTCTTGATAAGAAGAACAAAGACTATTATGCGTTTAACACGCGTAACAATAGACTCATTCACGATAACATGTCATGAATATTAGGCGTCGAATCTGAGATGCGTTAAACTCCCAGCAAACTACTGCCAATAGGTCAACGATACAATACAAATCATAATAACGTCAATCAAACGTGAGCCGAGGGCCTTCGCACAGCTAACTGCGTGCCAACATATCAATCATATTTACGCATCAATTCACGGATGCGATCAGATTTTGTTGAATACTTATTCAGTTGATGTATTTTTGTCTGCATCTCTGACTCTCGACTCTTGAATATTTGCTAAGTACCCTTGAACTACGTCTTACATTAATCTAATCATTGTAATCTAATATTACATATAAAAATCTCGTATCACAGTGTTTGTGGTCACACTCCTCTGAAACGGCTCGACCGATTTTTATGATTTTTTTTTGTGAATATTTGGTAAAGATAAGAATAGGTCGTAAAGTATAATTTCATACTGCTAAGTAATTAAGGTGTTCCTATTCAGAATGTTTGTGGCAGAATAGCGTTTGCCGAGTAAATCATACATTTATTACCATGCACACATTGTTATACATTGTGTTTATGTAAGTGTCACATTGTTTACTACTTTAATTGACTTACTTGTACTATTTTCCAAAACCATATTACTATTTAGTAGAGCTCGGGATTGTGAGCTTTTATAACCGTTGCATTGCAATACAGAAAGCGGTAGCATGATGTTTACTTGAAGAGCGCAAAGCATCGTCACGTCGGACGTGTACATCTTTTTAGACGAGACTTATTTGGAAAAAAATCTTGACACCACTTTTAATTAAATATTAATTTAAATTGGAAAAATATATTAATATAGTAAACAGAAATAATTTCTGCTATTAAATGATTATTTGTCTTTAAATTCGTTTCATTTGTGTAAACCTTATTTTAAAATTACAAACAATGATAAAAAGATACTGTAAGATGTCCAAATGTTTACCAAATAGGACTTTAGAATAAATGAGTCACTATGGGGAGAATGAGGACTAGCACAGCCTCAGGAGAGGAGCTGAGGGGAAGACACATAGCGCTATGGAGTAAGACATCCTAGAACCTCTACATGTTTTTTTTTGTCTGGAAACTGTCAAGATAATTTTATATAGTCGAAATCTTAATAGTTCGCCGGCACGGGTATAGATTTACTTTCTGATATAACAATCTACGTGAAAATCCATAAATAACATAAACGAAGTTATTGCTGTTTGCATGTTTTTAATTTTCATACACTTCGCATCCTCAGTGGAAAAAAAGTATAAGTCGTCTTACGTTGAATTTTAGTTGTTAAAATGATTGGAAAGAAGAATTTTTTTCAAATTTTTATCATTAATCTTGACGGTTTTGTGCAAGAAATAGTAATGTTATTTCCTTTGACGACTTACTGATATTTCAACAGTTTTTTTGCTCTCATGTACAATTGCAATTTTCTACTTATGCCTTTTTTCCACTGAGGGTGCGACTTAATTAAATTTTTTAACTACCCTACATATTCTAATACAGTTTTATATTGCAAAAAGAACCCATTATGTTTTTTTATTTGGTTATTAGAAATATTGGTTATCTTTTCAGCCGTGAGCGTGCATCAATAATATTGAAGACCACGATTCTAGTGTTGAGACTCTGTGGATCGATTGCCTCGATTATGGCGATTTATGTCATGGTCATAGTGGAGTGTTTATTTGCTAATTGGTATCGCCAGATGTTTGTGCACTTGGGAGAAATACACAAATGAGACAAGAAGGCAAGGCAAGAGGCTTCAATATTCTCTGTCACCCTAAAAAATGGTGATCCAAGATTGTATGCACAAACTTCTGCATACAATCTTGGAGTAAATCACAAAGTTCCATCAACTAGCGTTGCTCATTTTTATTTAATTGCTCAGCTACTTTCTATAAAAATATCGTCAAGTTGTCAAATTAAAATAAAATATATTTATGTTTTATTTATGTGCTGTTATACCTACTATTTTATATAAGTACGGTACGTGTGTCTGTGGATGCTAATCCTATCTCGCCTTAAAATACTTCTCCACGCACAGGTCTGCTGGAAGAAATTTCGTAATAATGCTTTTCTTTGTACATAATCTCTCGATACCAATTTTACATAAACCAATAAATAAATACATAATAACTAAATAGACCTACCAAATACGAAAAACGAGAAAACATTCCTACAATCAACATCGCCACGGTGTTTAGTGTTCACTTCACCCCGTTAATGACCCCGGCGTACGCGTGTTCAATGTTCACGCTTAGTCACTAACGAATCATTGACCTCGACCCTTTTGAATATAACATTCGATTACCTTATAGTCTTTATACCTACTCCAATAAACTGCTAAAGTTTCAATACGCTAACAATTTAAAATTCACAAAGATCGATAAATAATTACCGGTTCGCACGCCATGACCTCTTCGGTTATTATTTCTAGCAGCGGTATGGCGTTTCTGTCGTTCCGTTTGTACATTTCCCTCACGATGGAGAGTAGGTTCCACATTCCCTCCGGCTCCCGGCCTCGGAGCGGCCGTAGCAAGGACGACCATTCTGCAGCCGCCGGGGGCGCACTTGTGCTCAAGTAGTTCACATCACTGTAATAAAATGATTTATTCAATGTTTTCATAGCAAATTGGCTGAGTGGATTGAAGTTTGCATGTAGGTTGAAATACTTAAAACTGAAGTAGAAAGATGAGAGTATTGTTAAGTTAGTTAGCTTATTGTACCACACTAACTTGAATTATAGATTGTTGATTTTTCTATAATAATATTGCAGACATTTGTTTCATTAACATTTTGTACAATATTGGAGATACTAAAACTCACCTAAACACTATGGGCGCTGGAACACAGAATTTAACTAATATCTTGTTTATGTTGTTATGCAGCGTTTTTTCGTCCAAAAACCATGACGTGTATTCATAGGCGGATGCTCCCGCGGTAGGGTCAGGCGCCCCACAGGTTGTGTTAATCTGGTTCGGTTGAGCCGAGAGTAGCTCGTCCAATATACGTTGAGCGGTTGGGAGCACTTGACGCGGTAATTCCGATATGAGATATTGTGCGAATTTCTGCAACTGATCTCTTCGTAATCGTTGCAGTGACTCTGAAACTGGCGCCCTCAGGCATACTTGTGTTGGCTAAAAGAAAATTAATGTGCAATTAAGTCTGCTAGATCGCCCAGCATTCGAAATTTTCAATTCCTAAATTACTAGCAAAGGTACTTAGCAAAGGTACTATATCTAGTGAATAAATATTTAATCCCCCAAAGGAAGTAGAAAAGACTATCTCTCTAAATTAAAACCTAAGGGTTACTTAGCAAAGGTACTTACTATATCTAGTGAATAAATATTTAATCCCCCAAAGGAAGTAGAAAAGACTATCTCTCTAAATTAAAACCTAAGGGGAACTTTCCATCAGGGTTTAAAATACACATGATTGAATGAGTAAGTTTAATAATGAAAATTAAGTGCATATTTACTATTTCCTATTATGATTCCCATAAATGTGTCATCAAATGAATAACTGAAAACTGATTCATAGAATGAATTAAACTGCAGGAACATTAATTTAAATTAAGCAGAATTCTATAAGGAATTATAATTTTCCTAAAGAATAAGTAGGTCCTTTCATGAGATACTAAGATAACAGAATGATGGTATTTGGATAATATTCAGTCAATTTGTCACACGAAATGACTTTGCATTTTGGGAACAATATGTGTGCATAGATCAGTGTTTCTCAATGTGGGGCCCACGCCCCACAGGGGGGCAATGTAAAAATGGACTCAATACGACTTTAACCCTTTCGCTTTGGGTTATTTAAATGCAATGCTAAATATCGGTGACAAAATTATGTATAGGGAGCATAAAAATTTTAGAAATGTTAAGGTGGGGCATGGCCTAAAAAAGGTTGGGAAACACTGGCATAGATCCTTAAGTCAAATCAAAATAAAAGTTTATTTCACAACCTAAAAATACTTACTAAATGTATCCTGTATAAGCAAACTGCAACAATATGTGAACACCAATGAGCTGGAGACGAGCAAGTACAGTTACATGATGAGATCCTTTGTCTATCAAATGTCACTGCCACATTAAATTGAGATCTTGGCATGCTAAGTGTAACAGTTGCTGATAAGTGGAACCCTGAAATTTAACTAGTTTTAAATTTCACATTGAAAATCAAGTGGTAATAAAGGTTAATCAAAGATTGAAGAACAAGTTTCTAAGGCAAATGTGATAAATGATAAAATACCCAAAAGGTCAATTCTGATGTCATTGTGCAACTTCTAGTGCACATTGTTTGATATACAGTGGAAACTCGATTATTCGGCGGTCAGTTATACAGATTCACAATTATCTGGACTATTAGTTTGGTTAATCGAGTCTCTAATGTATTTATAAGGATATTATTATTAATATAATGACAAAAAATGCAAATAATGTAACATACATTCTGAAATCAAAGTTTGTTAGTTATTACACAAACCTTTGTTTGTATATCATGTCTTTTGAAATATTGTTTAAGCGTAATACCACATCTAATGCACCACTTAAACTTAAACATGCACAAAAAATACTACAGTACTTTTGTAGCAAGGATGTACTATTTTTTTAGTGTAAACTTACAATGGCAAAATAATTACAGATGGCACTCACCAATTTGTAAAACATCTTTGACAGCTCTATCCCTGAACAAATGTTCTCCTCTTGTGAACTCATCAGCTGATCCATTTGCCAAACATGAGTATAATCTAATATCATCTTCGCTGTCGGGAAAACTCCAAAAAGCAATCTGTAGTTGTAACTGTTCTGGCACGGGTGGATATACATGTTCAACTAGTTCAAATGGTATATGACAGGCTACACACTTTGCGGCCAGCTCACTTAGGGTTGAAACAGATTTGTCTGTGGAAGCACACTTGGTGAAATTATTGAAAGCCAATCGTGTACTAATTTAATAAAAGGTGTCCTTATAAATAACTTATAGTAATTTTAAAAACATATGATATTGTATTAAAAATTTATATTCAACTACTAATTTAACTTAAGTTACTCCAATCGAAATAAGACATAAGAAGGAAAAGTTTTTATTTTTTACTTAAATATTTTTTTTAGTAAACCTAATAGATTCATATTGAATAATAGAACTTATTTTTTTAATCATTAATTAAACCTTAAGTTTTACATTACTCATTACTGGAAAAAATTTAATTGTGATGTAAAATAAATTTATTTGTAAATACCTTATCTTAAATCATCAGTTCTAATAAACCCTATTGATCACAGAATCTTAAATCTTTACAGAAGCAGGAGATATGTAGATTGATTACTAAAATATTACATCTAAAACTAACTTCTCTTCATTAAACATAATAACACTTTATTGTATTACACAATTTGGTATGCATCTACATAAAACAAATATAAAATAGGTACTTGTTGAAAATTAAAAGTGCTAAACTGAATAATTAACAAAGAAGATGAACTTAATAATCTAGCAGTGATTATTTAAAATTAAATGGTATACTAAAAAACCTTGTATTTCCTATTCCAATACAATATTACTTGAAAATTGGCCAATAGAAGATGTGACCATCAAAATCTATGTTTAGCTTTTGTTAGATAATAGTATGCTAAGTAAGACATGTCCATAGTAAATATCAGAGAAAGTTGTGAAAGTTGTACAATCACAACATTCCATTCACTAAACAATCAAATGAACAATGTTAAAATAATTATCTGAGAACAAAGGAAAAGCTACAGTAAATGGCAGGAATTTGAAACCAGTGATATTATTATTAACTGCACAGTCCACTCAGACTGCAGAGGTAAATGACATTACAGCACCTGTTCTTTGTAGCACTACACATGCGAGCTACACCTACAACTACTTATATCTCACCAAAACTTTCAATGAAAACAACATCCTTGCAAGCGGAGCGCGCTTAAAAAAGAAACTACAACCATTTTAAAACATATTATAAAGCAATAAATAATAATGGCCTAACACGTCTCACGTACAATTCGGGACATCGAAACAAAGGATCAGCTGTAATGAGTTACCTTGAACAGTCTTTTTTGCGCTTCGGGGAACAAACGAGCTCTGTAGGTTGGGCCTCCGCCATCCTCGCCAGTTGTTACACAGACTCTCAGGCTCAGAGCTCCAGCTGCACAGCGAGTCTTCCTCGAACCTTTCGGAGTCCTCAAAACTGAAATGATCGGCCTCCTCCCAGTCGAGTATGGGTGATCCCACGTCGACTGAAGCGGCTGGTCTTCCGCCCTTTCCATTGCTACCCGAAGCCCCCGCCACTTTATAACGATTTAGAAAATATTTCCTAAATAAATTCACTGAATGATTCCAGCGAATCACCACAGGGGGGTAACCACGATCACTGAACAAGCATACTCATTAACGCTTTGGTTTTTACGTAACTAAGTAAGTACTTCCAATAAAATAATGCAGTGAAATAAAATACATCACAAAGCTGGATATGTGTGGCACTTCTTAGTCAGAAATCAAAGGATCCAAATAAATTCTCATCGAGCACAATAACAAATATGGCCGAAACGAAAACCGAACAACGTCCCGTCTCGTCCCGACCCCGACCGATTGCCCCGCCCCCTTTATTATTAACATTTGTTAAAGTTGCATACAGTAATACTAGATGGCACTAGTTACAAAAAACATTTAAATTGAATTAAATAATTATATAGTTTATGGATATAGTGCATAATAATAATCCATTTATTTATAAAAATATTTACTCAGATTAATTTACTTTAAAATCTGTATTACTTTAAACGTTACAAAACAGTGCTACCATAATGTTATGTACAAAAATAAAGAATGGCCATTCCATACAGGCACAGCTAGATTCCAGTAGATTCTCCCATACATTTGACAAAGCAAGATCGCCAGTTATAAAATCTACGTGAAAGGCAGAGACAAAAATATTATTTTTTGTCCCAGTCACCGTGACTGATTATAAAGTATTACATATCGACGGTCCCTACGTACAAACCCCTAACTACAAATCATAAATTTTACAGGAGAGCGCTTCAAAGTTTCAATTGTATGTATTATCATGTTCTACTTCACGTAATGTCATGAAATTTGGTATGAATGTTTAATATGTGGTATATTTAATAATAAATATAATAAAAAGATAGGTCATACAGAATACTTGTCTTTTTGTGCATTATTTGGCACTTATTTACTTATACATTGGAGTCAGCCGTATTGCACATAGCTTAAATGGTTAAATATTGGCTTTTACGTGGTAGTTTCTGAAGAAATCAGAATCCTATTTGGCATTAATTATGAAATTGTTCTTGGGGTACATGGGAAAACATTATTGTAAACAGTTACATATTTAGGTACTGTATGTAAGATGCCCTTACAAACCAGTTTTTTGTAACTGTTTTTTTTTTGCATTTCACGGTTATGGTTGCTTTGAGGCATTTTTCACCTGTAATTAATTGTAGTTATGCGAAATTTTGTATATAGATTTAAAGTTCATTAGATTAGATTAGATATTTTAATATCTAGATTAGATATTGTAATATCTTTAGATTTCATGTCCCTCTTGACAATCATTAATAAAATAACCAAAATTCAAATTAAATCAGTTTATGTTTTTTTTCACTGAGGGTACGATAATTATATTGTTTTTCACAAGTGCAAACAATATGTGAGTTGTGACAAACACAGGAGTGAGTTGGCTATTATCAATGACAAGCTATTATTATACTGATTTAGTCTAAAATGTTGAATGGATTGCTTTAGTATAATTTTTGTTAATGGCAATTTAGACTGTGTCCTGTGTCCTGTCAAAAGTGTCAAGGAAGTTTGAAGTTATGTCATGTCATGTCAATTGTCATTTGTCATTCATCATCATTTTATTTCTCGGTCAAGATTGTTCTCGATCCTATAGTTAGTCTTGCTTCAAATTATCGTAAAATATGTGTTTTATTGTATTAAAATGACGCGGACAAAACATTAAGTACTAAGTGGAGGCTGTGCAGAAGGATTTCGTTAACATTTCTTCGTCACACAGATAATCTGGTCAGGGTAAATTAACTGTAGAGGTTATAGGTAAAATTGCAAATTGGTGTGTGAAGTTTGATCATTTTTGATGAATTCGAAAATGTTTTGTTGGGGTAATGCAACGCATCACGAACTTTGTATAGAAGGCCCTGCAACACCGGATTTAGTAAGTACCGATGATTATTTGCAGGTATTTTTTACGTTTGATCACGCAGTTGTATTAAATAGTTTCTATTTATTTTTCCGCACCTTATTGTTGAATGGTTCATGAATTATTGTAATGAAAGAAGTCACTATGAATACAAAATTTAAACATAATTGTTTTTGTCTAAAATCTAAGTCTAATTTTAATTAACAGGTAATAAAACCCACATTATCTAAATGGCGAGAAAGCAGCCACGTAAAGGCGGTGGCTGCAGGCGAGTTCCACACACTGTACCTCACCAAAGTAGGACACTTGTATTCTTGTGGCAGTAATGAAGTAGGTCAACTTGGACGCCATACAGAAACAACTGATGGCAAAGACCCAGGTTTGCATCACTACTATTTTATTTCCCATTATTTTATATAAACATTGAAATACAAACTCAAATGAGACACAAACATCTACCACAAAGCTACAGTCTACCTAAGTTTTCATCCTGTGTACGGTTCCACAGGCCGTTTGTTGTTTTTCACAGTCTTCACTAACAGAGCTATAGGTTAGCATTCTTTGCTATCACAAGGGGTAGATGTCAACGCATTAAATACCATAGCAATTATTTTGATAATTTTCATTTGTTTGTATGTGCATTTGTTCCGGGTAATATCAAAAACAGATAAATTGATTTGGATGCCGTTTTCACTGATGCATTTTAGTAAAATGGGGAAAACATTTAATGATTATGTTTTATTTTAATCATTACACAAATAAAAGTGTTATGTTTTAAAAAGACTGTCCATCCATACATTTTTTCAAATTTTGGCTGTCTGTGTATTGAGATAAGTTTACCGAAGTGAAGCGAGGGCAGTTACTAGTATACAAATGTGTAAAACAACACACTCGATTTCAGGGTGTATTTCGCAGGGTGTTCCGTAAGTAGTGTACCAACAATATGGGACAGATAGCTTGAAATTTGACCTACCAAATGTCAAAAAATTACCTTCGTAAAAGTGTCACCTTTTTCAAGATTTTGACTTTTTTTAATTTCAAATTTTGGCTCCTTTACCCTACTTTTTCCTGTTGAGTCCAAAAAAAGCCCCAAAAAATATGCTTGTTTAACCTCACCCTATGTTTCGGTTTTGGCCGAAACTGGAACTAAGGCCGAAAGTTCGGTTTCAGTTTCGGTTTCAGCTGAAAAACCAGTTTCGGTCGGACTCTAATAAATATGTAATATATGGAGTGACCAAGACAATTTTACTATCTCCAAAGAATCCATTAAATCTCTTCCATTAAATCTCAACAACAATTTTAAATTATTTACATTAGAATATTGATGCCATGGTTGTAATTATTGGGTTAAAAATATCATTACATAAGGTGCAACATAATGGTAATTTAATATGGGTTGATGCAGCAGTCAACAAGGATCATTTTACAAAATAGTATAATAGTGACACATAAATACAGTGGGTAATAAAATTTATGTTTTATCAGCCTTATTAATTGTATAGTGGCAAGAACATCACCAACAACAGTATTCCCAAGGAGGGTTGGCATCAGGCAGGTTGAAAATTTTCTGCCAAATCTTTTTGCTATATCGAGGATAGAAATGGAATGCGCGTAATGCGTCCGACTGAGAGAGAAGAGTGAAATTTCGCACAACCAATTCGATTTTATGCCTGGTCGAGGAACATTGAATGCTATTTTTTTCAATTCGCCAGCTATACGAAAAATACGAGGAGGCAAATAAAAACTTGTACATGGTGTTTGTTGACCCCGAAAAGGCATACGACCGAATCCCTCTTGTGGTACTGTGGTGGGCCCTTAAGGAAAAAGGAATACCAGGGAATTACCTACAGATGATCCGAGCAATGTACAGGCAATGTACATATAATAGAACAAAGCTTAGGTCGGCGTCCGGCACGACTACTAGTTTCGATGTGGCTATGGGGCTGCACCAGGGTTCAGCCTTTAGCCCATACCTCTTCGTCTTAATTATAAACGCCCTTATATCGGACATGAAAGAGGAGGCTTGGTGCATGCTGTTTGCGGATGACATCGTGCTTCTGGCCGAAAATGCCCCCGAGATTCAGAGCGAATTTGAGGAATGGAGACAACGGCTGGGGAGTGTTGGTCTGAAAGTAAGCAGAGCCAAAACTACTTACATGTTCTGTGACTTTGGTGGTCTCTCCAGTCCTGTACCTATAACTCTCAACGGAATGTCCTTATCAGTCTGCTCTGATTTTCGGTACTTGGGCTCAATCATTCAAAAGAATGGTGACATTGACCTGGATGTGACACACACATACAACAGATCTAGCGGCAGTGAAAAGAAATGCTTCGATAGCCAATAGCATAGCCGACTCGCATTTACGTTAGCAAGCCCGTTATGTCACGTAAAACTCGTATTAACCCCACTGTATGACTTGTCTGGACTTGTAGTAACATCCTGAACTGCATACTTTGTATTGAACTTAAGCTAATTTAAGCAAGGTGTATAATTTTTTTTTTTTAATAATTAGTTATTATTTTGCTACAACAAATAATCTTTCCTAACGTGGTTAAGATTTTAACAAATAAAGAACATTTGCCTAAACTAACAAAACAATTGACTATTCAATGTAATACCTAGTTTCTTTTCACTTTGTTCTATATTTCAGCCCTGGTAGAAACATTTAAAGGCTGTACATTGACATCCATAGCCTGTGGTATACAGCATTCCATGGCTGTGGATGAGTGGGGCCAACCATTCAGCTGGGGCTCTGATAGCATGGGTCAACTGGGCAGCAACCTTGGGGCTTATGCTCAGGACAAACCGAAAATCATCAAGTTCCTTGCTACCAAAAATGTCATACAAATTGCATGTGGGGCATACCATTCTGTGGCATTAACAAATAGTAAGTATAAAATTATTCTAGTATTATTATAATAGTATTATTATATAAATACTACAATGAATTTGTTTTTTAAATTAGGCTGTGTCAAAAATTATTTAAAAATATAATCACTAGGAGTGTGGTGCCTTGTGTGTTGTCCTAGTTCAAGTGAAGTGATGACGATGGTCTCCCCTGAGTCGGCACCCGGCAATAGTATGCGCGACACGAACAAAATATAGTGTGACTATTTCTGTGACTTTTCATTTTGTTCCATTTTGGTAATGGTTATCTCACTTTCTCACTGATGAGAGTTATAATATAGGTTTATACATTCCTTTTTTCCTTCATATTTTATATCAGCCCTGGAGATCCCACCATAATGGGCGTGAGAACTAGTAATTAGTTTGAATGTGCATTTTTGAGCTGTTACTTGAAAATATTGTATGACAGTTTTGTCTATCTTTTTAACATTTTATTTTTCTAACTTAACTTCAAAATTATAATTGCCGTATTAAATGCTCTATTTTAGATGGCGACTTGTATGCTTGGGGAGCCAACAGTTATGGCCAGTGTGGTCTGGGTACTATGACCAGCAAGGAAACCACACCGCAACAGATAACTTCACTGCTAGGGGTGCCTATCACATTGATTGCATGCGGCAGTAACCACACATTTGTGTTATCAAAGCAAGTATTCATTTTTGTTGTACTAACTAAATTTATTCTAGAAAGTTTTGATGTAATCATTATTTAATATTAAACAGTCTTGCATTTATTATTACGTAGAGCTGGTGCTAAAACTTTTCTTAACTTTAATAATAATTAGTAAAGCGAAATTTTTTCATGATCAATTCATAAATTCATGCTGATTTATTTTGTCGCAGTTTGTGTTTGCTTTGCTGATTCATTTGTTTAATATTAAATTATTACTTACTTTATGCTTAGCTAATATGTGGAAGTCTATATCATGAATGCTTATGTATAAAAGTCTTTATATGTTAGCTATAGTCTTCTTTTTCTTGTTTAGATCTGGTGCAGTATTTGGTTGGGGTAAAAATAGTCATGGACAGTTGGGCTTGCAAGACAGGGAAAACAGATGTTATCCGTCACATCTCAAAACTTTAAGAAGTTATAAGGTATAATATTGTTCCCAATAATATGACAACTGTATAAACAGTAATGTTTAAATTATTTTATGTTTGAATTATTTTTTAGGTGTGTCACATTACATGCGGTGAAGACTTCACAGCGTTCCTTACACTTGACGGAGGCGTCTTCACATGTGGCGCCGGAGAATATGGACAGACGGGTCACGGGACAACCAAAGATGAACTAGTACCGAAAAAGGTGATAATTAGTTCGAGTATAACTTAACACATTCATTATGAAGTCATCATTATCAATTTCTATATGTGTACGTTACTTGAACCAAGTTATCCTGTGTTTATTGTTGACCCTCAATGCAAATAAGTGTTATAAGTTTGATATGTCTGTCTGTGTATTTTTATCGCAAGACTAGGGAATCGCCCTCGATTCGCTTCGGGAAAAATAGTAAAAAGAATAATAATAATGTAGCCTATGTCACCCGGGGATAGTGTAGCTTCCCAACAGTGAAAGAATTTTTCAAATCGGTTCGGTAGTTTCGGAGCCTATTCAATGCAAACAAACAACCAAATCTTTCCTCTTTATAATATTAGTATAGATAACAAGCGTTTAGCCATCTTGGAGGCCTTTGGGTGGCATGTAATCTTCTGTCACATGTGTTGGTCACTAAACCCTCACCAGATCTTAAGAGGAGATACCCGTGCTCAGTAGTAGGTCGTTAATGAGTTTAAGCCAGGTATATTTGGTGGAAATGAAAGCAGTTTATTCTCTACTACTCTGTAACTTAATACAAAATTTGTTTTATTTTTTAAATGCTTCATCCCTTAACTCCAAGCGAAGGATCCCGATGTTAACTTTGTATACCTTGTCCTACCTACCTACGTGTAGTATTCAGTGAAGTATGTTCTTTTATTTTCATTACTAACTAGGACTTACCGATGTAGCTTCGCTTCCTTGAATTATATTTTTCAATATTAATAATAATAAATAATAAACGCTGACACACATATACCCCCGCAGTAGGTTATTATCTGTGTCGCGGTTGACATGGACGACATATAAATCACACCCATGATCGGAGTATAAATATTTATCTGTCACATAAATATCTGCCCCGGCCGGGAATCGAACCCGGGACTCCTCGCTTCGCAGCCAGGGTCGCTACCAACTAGGCAGTGTTGCCAAGTTAGCCAAGTAATTATTAGCTATTAACAAGTTATTAGCTTGTCAAGTCATGAGTTGCTAAAATTATGGCTAAATATGTAGCCAGATCTAGCCAAAAAGTGGCTAACTTGGCAACACTGCAACTAGGCTACAGGGTCATCATCAATTTAGTACACAGTTAATACTATGACGTAGGTAATGGAGCTAATGGGCAGCACAGTGACACAAGTAGCGTGCGGACGGCGCCATGCACTGTGTCGTGTGGGCGAGCGCGTGCTAGCGTGCGGCTACGGCGCGCGCGGGCAGTTGGGATGCCCGCACATGGCGTTCGCGCTCGTTCCCACGCCCGTGCCGTTCACACCGAATGATGAGTCACCGGTGAGTGACACTGAAGTACTATTACTAGCGTATAGAACACAGACCCCGAAAACCATGTATGTCCCAATGCATTGGCGCCACGTGGCTTCAATCCTCAATGGATTCGTTTGATTTTGAAAGGAGAACCGGGGCTCAATTTTGAAATTCGAACCTCCCGGGCGGGATACACATTTTGTTCGAGATGTCTGTTCTATGTCATTATACTTCAATGGTGAGTGAATGGTTTTTATGGACTGGAAGTTTAGTTGATGCGTAAGTTGACAAGTTGTTTGAGTATACCTACTTTTCATGGCGGGTTTTTTTACATGATTGTGATAAGTTAATGTTTGACTTCAATAGCATTTGAAGGCAATGGTAAGTGGTGATGAAGTCCAGGGTGGTACGTGCACTTTAAGATTATATTTTATTCATTTAGTTTGTATTCTTGAGGAAGCCTAGAGCATACTCCACCACGATACTCCAGTGCGGATTGGTGAAGAGGAGTGGAGATAATATAAATCATAAAATAGAATTTACATATGAAATGAACTTTAAAATGACCGTCCTGAAAAGTATGCTTTTGCGACTTGTCAACTTAATTACGCCTTGTACAGAGTGAATGCTTGGCATTAACACTTTTCAAAATTGTGTAAGTATCAGTCTACTTTGCAACAATCCAAGATCATAATGTACGATAGTTTTTTTTCTTTTAGACAACAATAAAAAAGTATTTATTATGAGTATTTATCAAGATACACATACCTGCTGATAACACGTATTTTTCTCGGAAACGATAAGCTTATCCCATCCGGATAAGCTGACTCTACGAATATTATTCGCCAAGTCCGTGACTAGAACTAGAATTAATTTCATAACAATGGATCCATGTGAAATAATGGCTGATACTATACCATCCATTTTTAACAGATTTTTACGGTTATCCAAATAACCTTTACGAGTACATACTGACAACAATTCTATTATATTACCCAATTTTGTCAATGCATGAAGCAAGCTTAATTAAATATTATGAATACGTTACTACCGGTTTGACTATGACCGGTAGACTTGACTACGTCCGACAGATGTACTTTATACGAAAGAAAGATGGACTACGATATGTAGATTTAACTTCTATCGATAGGTCTGACAATCTACATTAACTAACTGACTATCATCTCTCTGACTACTAACTATCGTGAATTGTGATACTTCATACTTGACTGTTCGATAGAAATTATTACAATCGATAGATTTACTATTGGCCATTTTGAATTAACTATCTATCAGTAATTTCTGGATAAGTTAATAGGTAAAATAATAACACTAACGTTGTGCCTTTGTGGCTATTGGTCTTGCTTGGCAACTGACTTGTGCATTGTGGATATAGAAGATTAAGTAAGTAAGTGGAGATAGAATATTAAGAACGGTCGTAAGTTACAAGATAGATAGTTCTATTGTGACCATTATCTAAGATATATGTAATCACTAGTTAATTTGATTCAGCTCTATAGATAGACATAGACATTTTAGAATTTAAGTAGAATTTAAAGTTTATTTTTATTGTTGTTTTTCATGCAGACTGATAATGGAGAGCTGTTGAAGGTGAATATTAAGTAGACCCACGTAGCGAAGTAAACTCCGAGCACATCAGTAAGGGTGATTTTCCACCGGAGATGTACAGTCGCCTGTAGAGAAAAGTAACCCATCTGTTTATAAATATACGAACAGCAACGTTTCCGTTGCCTGTTGCGTTGCAAACAGATGGGTTACTTTTCTCTGCAGGTGACTGTACTATGTTACGTTGCTATGGATGCGTTTGATATCCACCAATCATATTCATTGGTGGAAATCAATCAATTTATTGAACCAATCATATTTATTGGATTTCACATCTTCGCAGCATAGCTGCATAGCACATCTCTGGTGGAAAAGCACCCTTATACTTTAGTTGTAACAGCCTTTGTACTGGTATGATTTGATTGTTTCGTTTTAGCTATATGTATTGTGTAAATGTAAAACATACTCCTTAGTTTTTCATCTTTATTTATACACATTTAAGTTTTTAATTTCACTACGATCATTACATTATCAGTATGACATTGATTCATTCTCCATTATTAACGGTGAATATCGTTCTCTAGCCAAGGAAGAAGTCAAAAGTCGAGTATCCGTCAACGTCAGCTAAAAACAGTGGCGCGGGCAGATCAGCTAGGGTGGGGTCACTTTCTACTTGATACTATGAGCCTCGGGTGCGGTAAGAAGTGCAAAGGACGGAGGTTCTCTGCTCGTCCCCTATACATTACATTGTCGTATAAAAATTGTAAGTCTTTCAAATCGCATGAATATTATACCCTGAACGGGTTACTTATAAGGCAACGTAGTGTACCATTAAATGTGGTAACAAAAGTAGAATAGACAACATTAAATAAGGCAAAAAATGCTACAGCTAATTTAATGGGATTGTAATGTTATAGCATTACATACTTATACGCGCCCTTCGCACTATACTTCACCCGCGGCGTATTGTTCCTTATCTCAGTGTATTGTATTATATTTTGTATTGTCTTCTGTTGAGTGTGTGCGACACAGTTTTACGGGGAAAGTTTAATTAGACTTTGAAAGTAAACAAATCACATCAATTTACATACGATGTTTTATAATTAATACTATGTAAATGTATATTTAATCCATTTGTTTTGTATGGGTAGTTTAACTTTGGGTATTTGTTTATTATTATTATTACATAACGTACTTAGAAAGTTATTTAGTTGTTTTTAAAGCTTTAGTAGATAAATAATTTATATTTTTATTTTACCAACATTTTGCAATTTAAGTATGGTAAAATGTAATTGTACCATATACAGACTGAATTTTTCAACTGTGCGTGGATGGCTAAATTGTAAACTATGAGAAATATCGAAAAATGGTTTTGGAGTCTCGGGGCCGATTTTGATGAATACTAAAACTGTATTATTAGATTTTAGAAAAATTAATATTCCTGGCCAGGAATCACATCCGTTGAATTTGAAAAAAAACTCATCCTGTATCATTACACCTAATTACATTACAGGTGTTAGCGACATTATCAAACGATGTAATAATACAGGATTTTTTTTTAATCAACGGGTTCGATTCCTGGCTAGAAAATATTGATTTTTCAATAATGTAATCATACAGTTTTAGTGATAATCAAAATTGGCCCCGAGACCATTTTTCGCTATTCCTGGTAGTTTCGGATTTGGCCATCTACGCAAACTTGAAAAATTCATCCTGTATTTGATGCAAAATGTATGTATTAGTATCGCATTTATTTTCAATAAAAAATATAATATATCTTCTGTCCTACGGCAATATTATGTGTGTTATTGTGTTGCATTTGAAAAATATCCCCAATATAAATTTTGGTATAAATTGTAGATTATATTGTTGAGTTGGTTAAAAAAAAACTTGAATAATAATTTAAAAATGTGTAGAAGAATCATATTCAACTCGATAAAATTAACACTATCATATTGCCAATGCACAGTAGATATAATATATGTAGCTTTTTTGGTAGTTAGTGAAGCCGAGACAAAAACACTGAGGAATATTTATTAGTTACACAAGTAGGTCTTAGTAACTATTGTCAATAAACGGATTGTTGACAGTTCTCGCTGGACATATTCAATGGGCCGATACGAGTGTTCGCGGGCGGCGACCATAGTTTCCTGGTAGTGAACAGCGAGAATGGAACGAAGGCAGACTTCAGAGTGCCCGACATAAGGAAACAAATCCTCACCTTGAATCTCACTAAGCTGGCCGCGTGTGAAAAGTTCAAAGACGATGATGTGGTTAATCAGGTGATTGAATCTTTTTACTTAACTACACTTTATCTTTTTTAAGGTGTACAAAAGATGATAATTAATTTTCAATAATTTTCTACCAATAAATTTTATGGCGCAGAGAACAAAGAGAGATTTTATTGTACGTTGTATTCTACGTAAACAAATATTTCATGAATAACATTCATGTTTAAATTATATTTTTACTATTGCACATACATATTATGAACTTCAAAAAACATATTAAAGTTCTATTTGTCGTAAGTTTTGACATATTAAAATTTTTACCGACATTGCATGATCAGAATTTTTTATTTCTTTAATAAGAATAATAAATCATAGATAAGATTGACCATAATCGACGTTTATAGTATAGTTTTACGTTTCCAGGAGCTACTAGCATACTTGGAAACAGTATTTGGCTCACTAGCGTGTGTGAACGGTTCGTTCCTGCTGCCGAGCGACGCGCACTTCGGCTGCAACACCAAGGTGTCCGGCGTCGATCTCAAGAAGGCTGAAGAGACCTTTACACTGATCAGCCGGTTTGAGAATACTACTATTAAGGATTTGGTGAGTTTTAGTTTTAATTATTGTCAGCGTTTGTTACCTCTAAAGGCTGATAGATGGATGATTGGTAGTTGTGCATTTGAAGAGAGGAGTCCCTTGTTCGATTCTTCCCGATGCAATATCTAAAGTCTATAAATTCTAGTATGGCTAAAGTGTGAATGTGAACTGAAAGATAATTAATAATAAATACTGAAAGATAACTTTTGGTTACAAAACGAAATGAGTAGGCATACTGTGTATTCACTCGGATTAAACTGAGTAATATGAACTTACATGAAACAGTGTTATAATACCTAAATAAATTATCTTATTTTTAACCCGACGCAAAAAGAGAGTTGTTATAAGTTTGACGTGTCTGTGTGTCTGTCTGTGCCATCGTAGCTCCTAACGAATGGACCAATTATGATGCGGTTTTTGTTCTTAGCTATGTTTAGTGTAAATAAAACTATCAGTTTATAGTTATTTATAGTTATTTTTTTGCTATAGATATTTAGCCATTTATCGGAACATGTAATAAAGGGAATGAAGGTATCGCCGCCAGACGCCGAAGCGTTAAGAATGTTTCTTATCTTGCCACTGTATCACGAGATGCGCAATCCACGGCGGCATCCAGACTTACAGGTAAGTTGATTCATTTTTGTAGCTTTTAATTATATACGTATTGCGAACAAGATACAAAGAGTGTTTGGTGGATAGGAGTCGTGACTAACGATTTACAAGGACGTAATACGCTCTGCTTATCAGATATTTCTTCAGCCTTCGAAATAGACATTTAATTAATAAGCTCGATTCAAAATAAATCAATGCTTAGTAAAAGTCGCAAAATGGTTTACAAATTATCAATTTTGTTATTGACGTTTTGTGAAGTGGTGGGAAACCATTACCATTTAAAAACAATGCACGCATGGAGTTTAAATTTTCATAGAATAGAACGGCAGAAAGTAAATTATGTGCAATAAATACATTAATTAAAGAAAATAGAACATTTTATAGTGTCAGTTTAAAGTACCCTTTTGACAAATGAATTCCGGTCAGGTTTCGATTGCAGACCGGGCCGAGGCGTTCAATGTAAAGTAGCCTTTTTACTTATTGCTATATGGTCGAATTTCGAACGCGTCATAGTTATATTGTATTAGCCAGGGTCCATTCGCCGAGGCGTTCAATGTAAAGTAGCCTGTTTACCTATTACTTTACGGTCGAATTTCGTCTGCAGACCGTGTCATAGTATGTTATTCGCCAGGGTCCATTCGCCGAGGCGTTCAACAAGCTATCGCCGCAAGGGCAGCGTATAGTGACGGTATGGTGGGAGGCACAGACCGCGGATTACTTCGAGATGCTTGTCGATATCTTCAAGAGCGTCATCGTCTATGAACTAATGCAGCCCGTTGTTAGAGCTAATAAGGTATGTTGCTGGCTGTATGGTGTTAATAATGCACTATATTAGGGGTCCAAGTGTTCACTCTTATTCATGAAAATAAGTGACGTTGCAAAAGGTTTATAAAGTGTTTTGTTTCTTTCATTCTTGTGAAAAGCGATAAAGATAAAACATTATAACATTTATAACATTGCAATAGGTAAAATAGTTTTTTAAAACCTTTTTAAACCGTTAAAATTCCTTTATGAATAAGGATGTATATGTATAGTAACTCTGCTTGGAGAGGGAAGGATCGGGTTAGATTCCTGGTTAGATTTGTGAGATGCATAAGTAATAGTAGTTTCATGCTTCTAGGGCCATGGTTCAGTCAGTCACCGTTATCAACTTATAAAGTATATGTCAAGACGTAACGTAGCTATATTGTCTAATTTTAGAATCTTATTTGTTACAGAAAATATATTTTACACATAGTATAGTTCAAATACTAAACACATTATCGTCCCTCAATAAAATAAATTTTGCAAACCCGAAGAAACCAAAAATACCAGGCGAGTGTTTCTATATAGAAGATCTATCAAATTACGTTGATATAGCAAGTGATTACATCAATTGGCTCACGGATAGAGATGTAAGTATTGTGTAATTTACTCATAGATAATAATGAATATTACTTGGCCCGTTTTATTTGACCTTATTTTTTTTAATTTAACGCAATTAAGTAATACAAGAGACAATTTTGCATTTTTGTCTCATTAATGTTCAAAAATATAGGAACAATAAAACAGTTGTATTACATATATGTATTTACTTAATTTAACACCGTGCGCAACTGAAGTATTTTTTATCAACTTAACTGTAAAACAATCTTCTAATATTTTTTAATCAAGATGAATTATAATCCATATTTAACTAAGATGATAATAATATATAGAATTGCTAATCCATTCTATTAGTAAATAAATGTAAGTTCTCACGTTACTATGGTAACGTGTTATTTCCTTCCAGTCGACGCATCCACACATGTGCAACTACGCGTTCCTATTCGACGTGCAATGTAAATCGCTGCTATTGAAGATAGACCAACAGCTACAAATGCAAATGGCCATCAACCGAGCGGCGACGCAGATGTTTCCTAGAATACTGCTAGACCCCACGTATGAGTGGCGAGACCAGTTCCTGAGCTTGACAGTGTCCAGGAATCATATAGTCCGGGATACCATGATGCAGATTAGCAACCATGACAGTTCACAACTTAAGAAACCCCTTAGAGTGAGTACTCAATTTTCACAAAAATTCACAAGTTTAACTACCGAGTGTACAAAGTATACACAGTAAAATATTTCGGTTGGAAAATTAATAGAGAATCAATAAAAATTTATATACTGTTTCTATCTTGGCCAGCAATGGGTAAATGGTTGAAGATACATACTGTATAAATGGCAGTTATATTATACATACAAATATTTTGCATTGCAATATTTTTATAAGCGTTTTGTATTCTTTTGTTTCTTCTTTTTGTAAAACTTAGAGAATCCGGCGCGAAGGACCAAAAACGCATATAGCATTTAGTAGTTTAGCTAGCGCCACTCGATCGTGCAGACAGGTCGATTGTTTATATTTTTATGGAAATAACCCATAAACGAGCTGACGAGTCACCTGATGGTAAGCGACTATCTTCGCCCATGAATACCAGCAGCACCAAAAGCATCACTGATGTGCTGCCGGCCAAGAGAAAGAGAGAGAGAGAGAGAAGAAAAAAAAGAAAGAAATAGATAGAATAGTTTAGATTTTTGTAGTACTGTAAATACAGACGAGATTATGATTTAGATAATTTTTGTATTAGTGATGCAAAAACGCGTTGCTGGCGGTGATATAATTTTCATGAATACCAAATAGATCTGTGCGCTAGGATAACAGTGTATTTTTACAATATATTACATACTATTGCCTGACTAATCCGTGTATAATATTTGTCAGTAATATAATAATATCCTAAAAATATCATTATGATGTAATTTTTCTATGACATATAGCGGGTTTCAGGTAGAGTTTGTAGGTGAGGAAGCCGAAGACGCCGGTGGCGTAAGGAAAGAATTCTTCTTGCTTTTGCTCAAGGAAATATTCGATCCTGTGTATGGGATGTTCAAGCAGTCCGAGGAAACTAACATGATATGGTTCTCTAACAACCCGTTTGAAGATGACGTCATGTATTATCTTATTGGTGAGTGGCATTAAGGAAGGATGAAGTTACATATTATAAATAAAATTATAAATATTAAAAATAATGAATATTTAACTAACGAGCCGGTGAGCGCGACTTTTGTGAAAAATGTGGAATTTTGAATTTGGTATTGTTTTTATTCTAATACAAACTTTTATCCTCTTATTTTATCACATAATTATGGGTATGCATTTTCAAAAATGAGGACCTGTACAAAACATGGTTGTAGGTTTAATTGGCTTATATGGGCTGTGGGTTGGCTGTCAGTCAGTTACGCTAAGCATTTTATTCAACATAAATTAATTAATTCCATTAAATATTCAGTACTAGATGACCCGGCGAATTTCGTATCGCGTTTTTTTCTAAAACTATTTTTTTAGGCTTTTCTTCTCCTCCACGTCAAAGCAAAATGACGTGTATCAGTGATACCTATATGAATAAAATATTTTTACTTTGACTTTTTGACTCTAAAATAATTGTAGCCTAAGTTACTCCTTGTTACATAAGCTATCTGCCAGTGAAAGTCCCGTCAAAATCGGTCCTGACATTTCTTAGTAAAAAGCTGTTATTTTAATATTACAAACAGACACTCCAATTTTATTTGGTTGTATGATAGATATAAAAAATAATATTTCCAGGTGCAATATTCGGCCTGGCCATATACAACTCTATAATAATCTACGTGCCGTTCCCGTTGGTGCTTTATAAGAAGATACTGGGCGAGCCGGTGATGCTGGACGATATCTCGGACCTGTACCCCACGCTGGCCAACAGTCTGCGGAGTCTGTTGGAGTACACCGAGGAAGATGTGGAAGAGGTAATAACATTAAAATAATGAACTAATTTAAAATTAATAAAACTCCTGACAGTTTTATTTAACATAACACTAAACATAGCTAAGAACACTCGATTAAGTCAACTTTCAGAAATAATAATCTAACATTTTAACAAAAAAATAACCGACTTCAAATGAAGTACATTGTACTTTTGACATGGATGCCACTGTCAGATCTCGCTCAAATTTATGTGGGACCACACGACAAGCACCAGCTTTCGATTAAAAAAAGAATCATCCAAATCGGTTCACCCAGTCCAAAGTTCTGAGGTAACAAACATAAAAAAATACAGTCGAATTGAGAACCTCCTCCTTTTTTTGAAGTCGGTTAAAAACTAGATCAAAATCAGTTCATCTATTTGAGAGCTATGATGCCACAGACAAACATACAGACACATCAAACTTATAACACCCCTCTTTTTTCGTCGGGCGTTAAAAATAAACGCTTACATACTCATACCCCGTAGTAGGTATCCCTGTGTCGTGACATGAATAACACTGATAACTCTATAACACCCAAGACCTGAGTACAAATACTTATGTGTTATGTGTCACATAAATAAAGGTGGTCTGGAAATGGAAATTACTACCCACTAGGCTAGAGGGTCTTCAAAAGACAAAAGCAGATCCAACCTTCTCAGGTATCTTTATTTCTTAAGTCAGGAAGGGGTCTGAGCCTTTTGAGTCATGCATTGCCAGCTAAGAAAGAAAGAACTGGCTCCCAAGCCCCTAGGAGGCTGGAGGTTGGTCAACAGCAACATAATGGTAGCTAGACAGGCAGGTTTCAATTCTTTCAATCTATCCTTTTCATAAAATCATCAAAAAATTAGGATGAATTTGAATTTAAACTAGTGTTAAACAAACACTATATCGCTCACCTAGTAATATAATGGCACATCTGCAAAAAATGTAAAATTGAATTGTTTGTATGGTATACGTTTTTAAAAGTGCCTAATCTACATAGTGGTAAATATGTATTAATGTCTATACTGGCAACCAAACCCATACAATCTGTAAAAAATGTAAACAGAACCCATAAATTAATTTTAAACATTTTTATAAAATTTTTAAATTCGTTTCTGTAAAATCACGTCTGTGAAAACATCACATATGTGAATTGCATAGTGTTTGAATAAATACTTTTTTATTATAATATTTGCAGGTATTTAATTTATGCTTTGCGGTGAACACGGTGGTATTCGATCAAATTCAAGTGCACTCTCTCAAGGACAACGGTGAAAACCTGCCAGTTACACACGAAAACAAGAATGAATATGTCGACTTATATGTTGATTTTCTACTCAATAGATCTGTGGAAAATCAATTTAAGGCGTTCAACCAGGGATTTCAGAAGGTAAGTTTATAAATAGTATGATACAAACCATCTATTTTTATCTGTTTCTCTGTGTGTTTCCTTTTAAAATATAAAACGAGTTAAAAATTATTTTCAGGTGTGTGGTGGTGAAATTATAAAATTGTTCAGGTCGCACGAACTCATGTCCGTTGTTATTGGTAATGAAAACTATGACTGGGATTTGTTTGAAACTAACTGCGAATACAAGAATGGCTACTCGGCTACAGATCAACAGATCAGGTAATCTATTGATGTGACACTGACGAGGGAAAAAGCACGTCAGGAATAACTAATGAAGTGAAACGATAGATCGAACGAAATGTAAGTCCAGGCGCGTACTGTGGTTTTCGCAACTCAGTAATAAAACAATGCGTTTTTTCTCCGCACAGTACGCGCAATGCAAAACAAAACTACGTGTTTTAAAACTTGCGGTGTTTTACCGCAACTGCGAAAAATCGTAGTGCGTGTCTGGGCTAAGCCTGTTGTACAGTCGGCAAAAGAATCAGGTTCAGGAAATCATACCTTACGTATACAGGTATCATTTAACATTCATACTAACGTAAACAATTGTAATATTAAACATAACAGAGGGTATTAGAATCATGCCATGCAAACCTGATTATTTTGTCGACTGTATGTACATCCTATACGTTCTTAAACACGTATCTATTTCATATTCCATATCAATATGCTAATGTCACAATGAATATAAAGCTTAACAATTCTAAACATTTGTAGATGGTTCTGGGAAGTATTCCACGAGTTGTCTTTAGAAGATAAGAAAAAGTTCTTGCTGTTTCTGACGGGAAGTGATCGAGTACCGATACAGGGAATGAAGGATATTAAGGTAAGACATGCAATTGTTTGTATTTCTCTCTTTATATAAAATAACTAGCTGACCGGGCGAACTTCGTATCGCCTAACAATCATATTAAAAAATTGGGGTTGGTGTTAGAAGGATGAAAATTTAGGGATGTATGTATTTTTTAATGCCACATTAAAAATAAACTTTTGTCTAAAAAAATAAAAAATAAATGTTAGGGGTGGACGACACTTATCACTTATGAAAAATAATATGAAAAATAGTAGCCGATTCTCAGACCTACTGAACATGCATATAAAATTTCATAAATAATAATAATACCCCGCGTACCCCCGCGATCGGAAGGTGTTTGTTTGCAAGCTCCGTGTTAAATAATTTAAAACAATGGATACGGCTGTGCAATCCTTCGAAAGCGCGATTAAATACCTCACTGATACCGTGATTGAACTCAAGCACAAAGTTTCGTCACTTGAAAATACTATTCAAGAACAAAATAACATAATTAAAAATCTAATTCGTGTTAGTGAACTTCCATCTACAACAGTGAATAGTAAAAATAACGGCAATGAAGTGGGTAAACAGATATTCCAGCACTCACAGCAACCAACACCTGACGACAGAGTTCGGACGAAGTCGGCGGTCTTCGTGCCCACTCGGAAGAACAACGACACAGCCGAGCCTATCCGACACTGCGCGAGCGTGCCTTTGCCGTGCGCGCCAAATCAAGTTGTAAACAGTGCGCCGGCGGTCAATGCGCATAAGGTCGGAATTGAGAATTTTGCTCAGGAAAATCATCTAGACGAGAATGACTGGGTTAACGTGAACCCGAGGCGCTCACGTCGCCGAGCGGCGAAAATTGATAACCGCAAGGAACCTAGACCGGCGGTGAGTACAGGTACAGATATAAATATAAAATCAGGAGGAAATGGTGCCTCGACTGAGACTCGAAAGGTAAACCCGATTAGCAAGGGAATTAATACGAGCCTTAAGATAAAAGCTGTTGAACGTATGAAGTACCTACATGTTTGGCGGCTCCTCAAAGATACGACGGAGGATGCCTTAACTGAATATATCAGAGAAGTGTTGGGTGAAAATAGTTTCGTAGAGGTTAACAAGTTGCAACACAAAACTGAAAGAGGATACTCCTCATTTCGAATTGGTGTTACCGAGCACAATTATGCTAAATTGTATAACCCAAGTGTATGGCCAAAAAATGCCGAATACAATGAGTGGGTGTTTTTTCGTTCCTCAAAACATCCCCAGCAAGACATCAAGAATTAATAGGACAATCAACATATTGTATCAAAACGTAAGAGGACTCCGTACCAAGACTTCTCAATTTTTATCTTTATTGGAATCATCGGGCTCCGACTTGTTTGCGATCACCGAGGCAGGTTGCAACGAGTCTATTGGGAACGCGGAGATCGTGCCGCCCGGCTACTCCGTGCTGCGCTGCGACCGCGCGGACGGCCGCAAGCAGGGCGGCGCGCTGCTGGCAGCTGCCCCTCACCTGGAGCTGCGGCAGGTGCCCGTGCCCCCCGAGATCGACGTGGACAAGTACAATTTTGAACTAGTATGTGCTACCGTTTATACGCATGATCGGTTCTTGTTTGCCTGCTGTGTTGTGTATATTCCGCCGCGGGCTGGGGAAAATGAGTACCTAGTTATGTTTGATATATTTGAAAAAGTGTGTGTCAGATACAAACAAAATGTAATTATATTAGGAGACTTTAATTTGTATTCGTGTAATAGTGACAATGTCCTCAGCTACTATGAATATTTTGTGTCGTTTTGTGAACTCGTCCAGATTAACACTGTTCTGAACTGTAACGGCAGGCACCTGGACCTAGTTCTGAGCGCGCGCGACGGTGTGTCGGTGGCGGCGGCCGACGAGGCGCTGCGGCCGGTGGATGCGTATCACCCACCGCTCGCAGTCACCGTCGCCGTCGGCGCCGCCGCGCGTCTATCCACCTCGAGTGGGGATAGCCAGGAACCATCCCACATTAAGCAGTGGAACTTTAATAAAGCTGACCTCTGTAGATTGTACAATTCAATATTAAAAATTGACTGGACTGAAATGTATGCAACCAATGATCCTGAATTAGTTGTAACTATTTTTTACAACAAGTTAAATGACACTTTCGATGAGTGTCTGCCCTTGAAAAAATGTAAACTGGACAACTCTAGATATATTTATCCAATATGGTATACGCCACAAATAATTAAGAATATTAAAATAAAATATAGTCTTCATAAGAAATATAAAATTAGTAAAAGTCGGTGTGATTATGAGGAATTTTCTCGGTACAGAACGATAGTGAAGGCGGACACTGCGGCCGCTCATGATGAGTATCAAGAGCACGTCCAGAGAAATCTCGCTTCTGACCCCAAAGCATTCTGGAGTTTTGTAAGATCCAAGAAGGGTGACTCGGGCAGTTGTAAATTAGTGAGAAATGGGCGTACTCTTTCAGATCAGGAGTGTGCGAATGAGCTTGCCCGGTTCTTCCATTCCGTGTATAGCCCGGAGCCCGCGCGGCTAGATGTGTCAGCAGCGAGCGCGGCGGTGGAGGGAGGCACGCGCGTGCATCTGGCGCGCCTCGATCTGGCGAACGTGTCTCGCGCGCTCGCACAGCTTCCGCCAAAACGCTCGGTAGGGCCGGACGGAATACCGCCGTACATCCTCAAGGACTGCCGCCTCGTCCTGGAGGACCCTCTGCTGCATTTATTCAATGTCTGCCTGACAAGTGCGACCTTTCCCGATCGGTGGAAACTCACCCGAGTGGTGCCAGTGCCGAAGGGAAAGGGAGGACCAGAGCCGAGTGACTACAGACCGGTGGCCATCCTGTGTGCAGCAGCCAAGGTGTTCGAGTCGGCGATCCACCACGCAATGTATGCGCAGGTGAGGGCCCAGTTGTCCGACACGCAGCACGGCTTTCGTCCGGGACGCGGGACGACGGGTAACCTGCTGCATTTGATGGCGCAGCTGGTACCGGCGGTGGATGCGGGACGGCAGGTTGATGTCGCCTACTTTGACTTCCGAAAGGCGTTCGACACAGTGGATAACGATGTCCTGCTCGCTGCTGGCTGGTGTAGGCTGCACGCCACACACCCTTTCCTTTTTTGCCAGCTATCTGCGAAACAGGCGTCAGTACGTTGACTGTAGCGGACGTCTTTCGGACCAATATGAAACGAGATCAGGCGTCAGTCAAGGTAGTAATTTGGGACCCCTCCAGTTTGTTATCATGATTAATGACTTGCCGGAGGTGGTCCAAGATTCTACGTGTCTACTATATGCTGACGACCTGAAGTTAGTACGCGAAGTGAGTGACATGACAGACCACTGGAGACTGCAAGGGGACATTGACAGAGTCGTTGAGTGGAGTCGCAGGAACAGACTGCGATTCAACGTGGAAAAGTGTTCCTTGCTCACTTTTAGTCGCGCCCGTGCTCCTCTGAACTTCAATTATTACGTAGGGAACGAGCCCCTGCGACGCGTTACAGAGGTGAGGGACCTGGGCGTTCGATTTAATTCTGATCTCAACTTCCGAGACCATATAACCGAAGTATGCAAAAAAGCGTACCGTAACCTCGGTTTTATATTAAGGCAAGCGAGAAGCTTCACTAACTTCGATGCTTTGCGTGCCTTATATGAAGCCTTGGTGAGGAGTCATTTGGAGTGTAATTCGG
Organism: Thymelicus lineola; assembly: GCA_963932265.1. Classification (NCBI taxonomy): domain Eukaryota; kingdom Metazoa; phylum Arthropoda; class Insecta; order Lepidoptera; family Hesperiidae; genus Thymelicus; species Thymelicus lineola. The sequence goes on from OZ010688.1 coordinate 12,427,404, forward strand.
TTATATGGGCTCCGAGTGAGATCAAGTACAAATTAATGTTGGAACGCATCCAAAATAAATTTACCAGGTTCCTCTACCTAAAAATGTACGGAGTTTATCCGGGCTATCCTTTGCTGTATCCAACCTTGTTCGTAATAGGCATGGTTGGATACAGTAAACTGGTAGTACGGAGAGAGCTGGCCCTGGCGAAGTACCTTTTGAGGGTACTGCGCGGTGAGTTGGATAATCCTGCTATTCTGGAGGGATTAAAGCTGTGCGCACCCGCTGACAGCGTGTGGCGTCGTCGTCGACCACCGCTTCTGGCGCTGCGGCCCGCGCGCACCAACCTGCTGCGCAACGCACCGCTCACGCGGGCACTGCGGGCGCTCAACGCCGTGGCATGCCAGGCAGACCTTTTTACTTATAAACTGGACGAGTTCACTGTAATTTTCTTGAAAATGTTCTCTGATTGACATTTATTAATAAATCACATTATTAAATGATGACATATTCTGACGATTAAATTATTTTATTATTATTAATTAATTATTTACTATATTTATTTGACATAATATATATTTTTTTAATGACAAAATTTGACATTTATTTAATTATCAAAATTTGACATCATTTATTTAATTACATAAATATACATACATAGTGATTAAGTACTCTGTGCTGACATACATATATAATTTAATGTTGACATTGTATAGTGGTTCCTTTTGGTTATAATTTGTATATTTTTTTTAACTACTCTATCGAATTGGGGACACCTGTAAGGTTAGATGTAGTGTGATTTTAATAAATAAATAAATAAATAAAATAAATAAATAAATAAAAATCAGTCAAGCCGTTTCGGAGGAGTATGGTAACTAAAATTGTGACACGAGAATTTTATATATAAGATAATTTCTAGATACGTGTCACTTAGCCTCGTAATATATACATTTAATGAAGAAATTTAAGGTAACCTATAAAAACAAAATTTGGATTTAAAAAATGAACATCATTTTTTAAATGTAAATAACCGTTATTAAAACCTACGTACCTTTATCCAGTTACTACGGATTTGTGAAATTATTATCATATGAAATGAATTAAATCATAGTTATGATTATGACATAGTTTGAAATTAATCAAAGCATTCGATTACGTAACATATAAACCTGGTAAAAAATACTATCAACGAATAATACTAAATATTTCCTTTACAGATCAGAATACAAGCAGTAGCGGACGACCGGTACTTCCCAGTGGCCCACACCTGCTTCAATCTGCTCGACTTGCCACGCTACAAGACGAAGGAACGATTGAAGTACCACTTGCTACAAGCAATACAACAAACACAGGGTTTCTCGCTAGTATAACAGGGTAGCAGTTTCCTAGATTAATTAATTAAATTAATAGGGATGTTGACTAATTTTAGGATTCAATTTAATTTTATAGATACGACCTTAATATTCACGAAAAAAATATTATAAAAATAATAATCTTCAATTTAAAAACAAAAATTGATAAATAAAAATCATTAGCAAATTTCCCACCAAAAACGTCACGTGACGTCACAATCCTTTGTTTAATACTATCTGTCTGCTGAAGTTAGTTGAATTTGCATATAAAATGGCGTTTGAGGTCACGTGACAGTGAGTACAATTTTTAACATTTTAAATTAATGATATTTAATTTGTTGTGATTGATTTCGATAAAAGAATCATATTTTAGGCCTTTAAATGTTACTACTAGTATTATAGACAAAAATTTATAGTAATTTATAATTAGTGTAAACATCCCTATTGTATTGATTAATTTAAGAGCTCCACGTTTTCATATCTTTTGATCAGACAAAATGGAACTGAACAAAGATAGAATAGTTTGTACAATTAGCTTATTTGCTTCTTGCCATGGAAATTTGAAATGGCGTCGTGACTATACTTCCGCTATGTACGATTGGCTTATCTGTATACCACGTTGCCATGACTACTGAATGGTGACGTGAGTTCGTACACAACTTTGTGCACTTCCATTTCATAGTCTATTAGTACCGTGTACTTTAAATAAATTACTACAAGAAATATTATAGCAGTTACGGGCTATACTTTAAACATTAATTAATGACATGCCTCAAAGGTAATGAGGTAAATTACAGACCAATTATATAAGTGATTTAATTTAATGATACCACTTTATTTCTGTTATAATATGATAGGGATGCTACCAGACATTATAATATAGTACACAGTTCCTATCAGAGAGGAAAGTTTGCATTGTTTAAAAAGCTTAATCAAAGTATCATTAACAATATAATTTTTCATGAATAATAGACTTATACAAAATGAATACCTTATATGTTATTTGCGATGACCTATATATAATTACAAGATGTTATGTATGGGCGTTTATACGTAGAAAGCTATCAGCGTTACGCTTAAAGCAATAATAATAACGTGATTTGTTTTAATTTGTTGTTATTTAATTCTACGGTGAATTCGACCGAATTTGATTGTCATTTACTTCGGTAATAAATGTTAACGGAACTGTGTCGGTAACGACAGGTGACATAATTGTAATCCAGAAAAATGAATTGCTCATAATGCTGGCCACACACGATCAATTATACTTGTCAAGTTTGCAGCGGACTTGACGCGGCATCCAGTAAACTTGATGGTGTATGGCCACGGTATAGCTATCTGGCTATATAGCTATCTCATGCACACTGGATGCCGCGTCAAGTTAAACTGCAAACTTGACAAGACTATGTATACTTGATCGTGTATGGCCAGCCTAAGATCTTTAGTTACGCATTGTAAACATAAGGCCTTATTCATAAACGAAGAGTGAGTACTGCAACAGGATTTCTGTGGGCCTATATATCCTGCGATGTAGTTTTTAGTTGTATTTGTCGTCTGGCCTTAGTTACTATGTAAAAATATTGTTATTGATAAATAATTATATCCTCATTGCCTTTATGTGTGGTTTGACAATCGAATACAAGTGTGTTCATTGAATTTAATTGCATTGCCTTAATTGAGAACTTCTGGGTCTTAATCACATCTAGTTGTAATGTTAGTAATTCATTGCGCATAATAAAAAATGAAAATACATATAACACATATTATATAATATTTTATACAATGAATGAATGATGATGAAAAATTAATAATAAAAATCAATAAATTATAATAAATCAATAAATAATGATAGTCGTAATACTATTTTAAACTATTTTAAAAAGTACATCACTAGAGTTTTAATCCTGAAGTATAATTAAAAAAACCGGGCAAGTGCGTGTCAGGCCCTGCGCATTGTGGGCTTCCGAAGTAGTAAGTTTATCGACTATTACTCATCAACTACTTATGCTAACATAGCCGTGATAGTTTTCCTTGTAAATTCATCACATAACCCATTCTTGAGAATTTTTTACTTGTCCAACTCAAACTGTTTAGTTGGCAAGGGGAGGACACTTAATTCTAACCAAAATTAGCATTTTAAAGCCAAATATTTCACAAACAGACCCCTAATTTAAAAAATTGTCTTAGAAGAACCATAATATTTTTGAAAGAATTTTTCAACGATACCCCACACTATAGGGTACGCGACGAATAAAAAATTCATCCTCACGTTACAGGGAGTTATAGGGAGGTAGGTACCCTGAAATAAAAACGGTTTTCAATATTTTATTCTACGATTTTTCTACGTTTTAATAAATATGTATATCCATGTCAAATTACAGCTTTCTAACAGTAAGGGTCTCGGCGCTTTGCTTCGGACAGACGGACGGACGGACATGACGAAACTATAAGGGTTCCGATTTTACTTCGGAACCATAAAAAGGAAGTCTAGTCTCTCCATAAATAAATAAATAATAATTTGAAAATCAAAAAGTTTGTAACAGCACATCATATTACGGTGTGATTGATTCATAAAATGTGGAAAGAAGATATGTAAAAACATAAATGCGCCTAAAAAATCTAAGAACTTTAGTGAATACTCATCATAAAATATTTTGTATGTGTAATTAGTTTTATCAACGAATTAAGCAACGTGTGATGCTTTTATAAAGTAGTATTCCAGTTAATGTCCACTAAACTAAGCCGGTTGTACAGATGGTGCCTTTACATTCACTGTAGTGATAGGATAGTTTGACGTTTTGTTGTTATCATTTGAAACGTGCTTTTGAAAACACTTGCATTTATTTAAAATGATGCAGATAGCAAAATGCTCATATAGTGAAATATCCGTTATTAATATCTGAATTTTGAATATAATTTGATATGAATAGTTTTTACTCTTAATTCTTGTTACGTTCCTTTTTCGTAGTGTAACCAAATAGTTGTATATAAAATGGTTACCTCTGTGATATTACGGCAACGCCATCTAAATATTGGAGACAATATTTTATGGTTTTATATTATTATATAAAAATAATTATATTTCATGTTATTATTAATATATAATTGTACATAATGTACATACGAGACAGACTGTACGTAGCTTGGCTAGTTTGGCTCATTGTTTTGAAGCATTTATGATTGCACCTCCGTCTAGTGTTGTTGGGATGTGGTTTCTACGCATTATTGTTACATCATACATTGATGTACAATACAATAATATAGTATTTTCATATATATATCATTGTTTTCTTACCCTGTTCTCTGTAATATAATTTTTATTGCTGCGTATGTATACAGAGTTAATTTTAAAACTCCCGAAAAAAAAGCAGGATTGTATTAAAGTAAAATTTTGAAATATGAAGTATTTGGGCTCCATCAATCCTATAGTGCAGGCCCACTTCTGTTGTGATTCATCGCGTTCTCTTAACTCTAAGAGTGCTTTTCTACCAGAGATGTGCTATGTTACGTTGCTATGGATGCGTTTGATATCCACCAATCATATTCATTGGTGGAAATCAATCAATTTTTAGTATAATACGGGTATTCACGATATATATTTTATACGCCGGTATTTCGACCCAGTTACAGGGATCGTGGTCACGGCTAGACCGTGATATCGGCGTATAAAATATATATCGTGAGTACCCGTATTATACTAAAAATGTTTTCAATCAATTTATTGAACCAATCATATTTATTGGATTTCACAACTTCGCAGCATAGCTGCTGATAGCACATTTCTGGTGGAAAAGCACCCTAATGCTATGCGCCGGAATTTAGAAAATTTCGTATGTAAGGGGCTCTATAAAATCCTTGATGAATAACGGACGAGGTGATGAGGCCAGGGCTTTCGCTGGGGTCGCTGCACCTTGTACCACCCAGTTTAATTCTGACGGTACTCGTGCATGGTAGTAAGGTTATACCACCCTCCTTATATGAGGTGACTGCTCCTGTATCGACTATAAATCAAATCGATATAAATCGCTCAAAATTCCCTCCAAAACCATATCTTTTATTATTAGTGATTGCCTTCATAATCTATCTACACTAATATTATAAAGAGGAAATATTTGTATGTTTGTGACAAATAAACCCAAAAACTACTGGACCGATTTCAAAAATTATTTCACCAATAGAAAGCTACATTATTCCTGAGTAACATAGGCTATATTTTAAAGTGAGTAAGTATTTTTAACTTCATTACAAGTAAAAATGTTTGACGCCCATCCAGCGAAGTGGTTACGGTTAGCTAGTCTATTATAAAAGTAAAAAAATAAAATAAAAATCTATAAAAGCTTCAAGGGTTCGTTCAAGGGATACAGAAACTATTATGAAGAGATATACCCCTGTGACTGTTGTGGGGTTTCCGTTGGCATGCTTTGGGTACGGAAACTTAAAAATAAAAGTGATGATTAGAACCTTGGATTTTTAATTACCATAACGGTGTTATTTAATTGACAAGTCAAGTGATTTTTTATTTATTATATTTGCATATAAATTACATCATGATATATATAAAACAATAATAATTTTATTTACAAAATATTTCAATAATCTCTTCATGACTAGATACATACAATTGAAGCATTACATAGCCGATAATACAACTTGTTATCGAAAAATAGTTTGTGTTACCTAATTTGTTCGAGTAACTAAAATAGTTTATACATAAATAAAATTCATTTAATTTATTGAATTTAACTAGCTATAATTATACAGTCGTGTTAAAAAGCAACAAGCATCGACATATGCGATACGTTCGCAAAGGTATGGCTGCACAAAAAAATTATTCGCAATGTATTAAATAATGTATTTAATGAATTATGATATGACATTTTTTGTATTTTTATATGAATACTTATAAGATAAACATGTAAAATAAATTATATCTAAAATTAAGTAAGTACTGATAAATGATATCCAATCCAGTACATGATCGAAGACTTTATCGCCTAAAGTCTATTCAAGTACCACTTCTTTGTCCAGTAGATACCCTGGCACCATGAGTTAATGAAGTTGAAAATGAATAGTATATTCATTGATATTCTCAAGGATCTTACCCCTAAACTCTATACATTAGACACTCTGCCTTGACAATATCAGCAAATACACTGACATTATGACGTGGAGCTCCTAACGAACATTTACATTTTAGTATCAGTATCTATGTCAGCGATTGCCTAGATCGATGTTGTAAATGTCGTTGTGAATGGGCGTGTTAGTAAGTCTAGTTCTAGCTCAATAGGATGATCGGCCGGAGTTCTCTTCGTAATGCTGTGTTCCGGGAGGAGCGCGGTATCCAGGGTAGTTGTTGTTCAGGGCGTGCTGGGCGAAGAAGGGCCTGTAGTCCTTGTTTACCTGTAACGTAAGGTTCAATTTGCTTTGTTAATATTGTTTTTATTTAATTTATAGACACCTAATAATGTTTTGTTGTTCTGGTTTAAATTATTTTTCGATTTTTCTATGCGTGATAACAGTTTTTACATTCTGTATAAAAATTGCTACTCCTTGAAGTAGATACTCAAGTTGGATACCTATTTATTTTTTAATCAACATTATGGTACCCTGCGAATTTAAAACATTTTAGACACAGTAAACCTTAATACTGTACTTCGAAGCCTCGCCGACGATACAACTAATATCATAACCTAAACCTGACTGCTGAAAATAATTGCATAATCTAAGTATTAGACCACAATATCGGTTGACATTCATGCACTTGCCTACTCCACTGGACTACAACGCAAAGCTTACAGTATACAATATTAATCTATGACTTACACAGATAGAGAAAGAAATGGATGTTGGTGTGTTCGTAAGCGATTTAGTCTATTACGTGACTGCATGATAAAGTGCGAAGCCTAAACTAGGAACTAAACGCGTTAGGTCGCGACTACTAAAATTACTCGGACTCCGGCGTAGGGAGTCGGTCGGTTAATAGAAGAGGTTGGTCCAAACGAAAGAACACACTTTGTCCGAGTCGTCACTTACAAAGGCGGTTAGTCCGGCGTTTTACCGATAGAGTCTGAACGCCGCTACACCTCGTTCATGGCAATTAATTCGGCAAGCGAATATTGCCGCAGCTAAAACAAATAACGGTTGCGGTCAAGATTGCATTTTGCACAACAATATGACTATGACACGTACGACGAACGTGCACAAGGCGCTGGTACACAAGTTGTGTATGTGTTTGTGTTTAGATCATTTATTTAATAATTTATGTACACACATAGAATTATTAAATGAAATAAAAAATTGTACCTAATGGTGTGCAAAAAGCGGTGTAATCTAATGATGACTATGTCAGCAGATTGGGGACCGTATCTTAATAAATTTTATTTTATTTTTATTTTTTAATCAGTACCTACATTGCATTATCAGTTATGTTTTAATACCTAATACATAAATAAGTAACACAACGACCATTTCCATTACTTTGGGAGGTCTTATGTATGACGTTAGTTAAAATTTCACCTTGATAAGGAAAGGTAAATAAGAGAATTTAAGTAGGTCTTATAGGTATATTGCCTAAAAACTTACTTGCGTGGAATTTCAGAATTTCAGTCGATATGTGAAAGCGAGCCAATATTTACAATAGTTATGTTTCGTTATGTAAAGCTATAAAATATATACAATGTCAGTATAAAAATCGTAAACATGTTTTATGTTTGTACATCATGCACTTTATTGTTAAGTTGGGGCTGCACACACAGGTAGGTATTTTTATGACCAGTATTTTATAGGTAAGTAAGAACTATCTCAGGTCAGTTAAAAATGACACTGTCTTACGTGCACCGAAAAATGAGTTCCTTTGTATTTCTTCGCTACGGTGTTCCATAAAGACAGTATAAAATCGCGTCGCGATCAAATGGTTGCTTTAGACTTATGCCGATAACCTAGGATCGACCAAGTCGAGTATATTGGGATAAGTAAATTACTTGCAAAAATATATTCATAGACCATGATAGTAAGTCTTTATTGTATCAGGTTTTATCTACACCTGTGACAGAGTTTTGTATAGAAACGACATTTGAAGCACTTTGATTGGGTTCTAACCTTGAGGGGTTAGTGGACCTCGGTCTTTGAAATTACTAGTCTTTTGAATATACCTAAGTAAAGAACGCTCGATCAACAAGCATTCTCACTGACAAGAAAAAATATTATTTAATAATAAGTACCTAGCTATAACGAGAAATTCGGTGGGCTTAAAAGCAATTACACACTTAGGTATCCTTTTTCTCGTACCTACTGGGTCTATTGTTGACCCATACGCCGAGTGGGCGTTGTTTGCGATATTTTGTGTATAAGCACAACCCTACCCTACCCTTTACTCAGGAAATTCGTCTTACATGCTTAGAAACGTCCGTGTTTATTTATTGCCAATGGCCAAGGAGCTCTCGGTAATTTGGTTTCCTTTCACGAGGCAGGTCTTTTAATCAAATGTTAATAACATGATAAATGTTAATAACTCACTTTGCGTGGTCTGCAAGCGGGCCCTCTAGCCAGCTGCCTGCGAGCCTCGTTCTCCGCAGCCACGGCTTCCTTCACCGACTGCGGCGGCCATTTCTGATCCCCACGCATGTTTACGCCTCCTGTAATTAAATATGTGTTATTGTTTAGAGGACCCAAAAAATGTACACAATTAAAGGTGGTCTACCCAAAAATTTATATACTTATTTTTTTTAATTTTTTAGACAATTTTTTTTTTAATTTTTTTATGATTCGGCATTAAAATACATACATACAACCATAAATTTACACCCTTCTACCAGCAACCCCTATTTTTTATAGCGATATTAGTAGGTACCTTAATTATTTTCTACTCTCGATTCGGCAGAACTTATAAATGTGAAAATAATAGCTTTGTGTAAGGGAAAGGGAGGAGAGGCTAAGAACGGCTGTACCGATTTTAATGATTTCTAATTTGTTAAACCAAATAAAACTATGAAAGATTAGTTAAAAATATACTACATTCATTGATTGTTAGGCGATACGAAATTCGCTCGGTCAGCTAGTAAAATATAGGAATAAACTTAATTTTTCAGTGGTTGTTTCGGACTTACGAAACAGCAGAAACGCGGCAGAAACTATGTACCCTACTTACTGTATATTGTACAGACACAATAATATGTACCTACTCGTAGTAGGTATATTATTGCGTCAGATGGCTTTCGAGGGGCTTTAGGTGGCTCAAAAACCAGCATAACCTGTAGGATATTTTCCGAAGATTTCCTTCTCCATACCTACGAGTAACTACTTTTAGTTCCTTAACAGATCACTGCACCTACTTGCTGGTTTGTTTTTTGCTAATGCAAGTGTACTGTTTATTTAAAAGTTAATCAATGAAGCAATAGCAAAACAAATAGATATAGTGTAGTATAGTATGATTTCCAGTGCCGGCCCGAGCATTTCTGGCGCCCTAGGCGAAAAACTAAAACGGCGCCCCCTTAAGAAAAATTTTGTAACAAAACAATAAAGTAAACAAATAAAGTGTGTAATTTTTTATCAAAATTTGTTACCATAAACAAGATAATTTACCTAATAATGTGTTGACCGTTGTTTAACTAGAATGTGTTTTCACCAGTTAAGGCTAGGTTGTGATGACTGCGTGCCTTTTTACAACTAGAACAAATCTGTGGAATTCCCATTCTGACCATTTTAAATAAAATAAAACTTTTTAAATAAAAGAATTAAAAAAATAAGATATTTTGTCACTAGCTACCTATGAACTAGGTATAAATGGGTTTGCGCTGTTACCAATGAACTAATATACTACTGGCTGTTACATACTTAAGTATACCTTTTTTAAGGCTAAAACTTAAAAAAAAAACATTTTCACGGATCATATGCCCCGTTTACATGCGCGCGCGAGCCACGAGACATGTAACATTTCAATGGACTAAAAGGGTCTCGCGCGAGCGCTCGCGTGGTGTTCACATACGCGCGAGCTTCATTCAACAACGGCAACTAGCGCCATACGTACGTGTTCTATTGGATTCGTATTTTTCGAAATCGTATTAACTTTTATGCAAAATTATATGAAATAATAAAATATGGTACTGAATGATAATAATAATGAACCTTAAACCACTAATAATTAGACTTCGTATATTGAAACTAATATTATAAAGAAGAGAATTTTGATGTTTTGTTCCTTTGTTTGTAATGAAAAAACTACTGGAAAGATTTCAAAACTAGGATGCTCTTTTATTTTAAAAATAAGAATCTGTACGCAAACCGAATAGACACTGAAAAAAAAGAACAGAAATTAAAACTCATCATTCTAATTTCTGCCCCATTTTAGTTAAAAAAAAATTTGTTGCTTATTGCACTAAAAAAAGCCTAATGTACAGAAATCTACCCATAGTACAATCTACATTGAGTATTTTGCCTATAAATCATGGTAGAAAGGTTTCATTGACTGGATGCCGATGTATTACGTCAACGTGTTCCATCCTTGAACGTTCGAACGCATCTGAACGCCGCGCGCGTGTAAACACAAGATAGCGCTCGCGCGCGTAGGGAGCGTGGCTTACGGACGAGCCACGAGATGGTCCGCGAGCCGCGCGTGTAAATGAGCGGATAAAGTTGCAAAATTTATTTTTCTTGTCTTAATTTTGGCAAGAATGGAATCAATCTCCTCAATCCTCACTGTATAGACCACGCCAGAAGCCTTTGAAAATGGTAAAATGTGAAAAAAATAATAGTAGGATGAAACCCATTGGGAAAGGAAGAGAATATAACAAAAATTAAAAGTAATTTACGGGCGATCAGAGGTCGGGAAGTGGAGGGGGTAAGAGCGTAAAAAACGGTTTATCTCGATTTCCGGCAAAACTACAAGTCCTATGGAATAAGTTAAATGGCAAAGTTGTAGGTAATAAAAAGATCTACAACTTTCGTAATTACACTTTTTTCACGTACCTTAAAAATTTATGTGAAAAATACAAATAACCAAGTTTTCGATTTTTATCTTTACAATTTTTTTTCACGTTTGATAAAAACATATTATCTTTGTTTATCCCAAATACATTGTAATTTTTTTGATTTAGAATATTTCTTTTTTCACCTTATTTTGAATTAATATCGAAAAAGCACCCTAATTTTCAATCGAAAATTCTCACGTCAAAATATCTGCTTTTTTAAAAAAAGTCGGTACGCTTTTTGTTCGTTGAAATCTCTTCTGATGGTATAAAAATATATAACTACATTATTTGGTTTCAAAAATTATCGACTCTTTGATGAAGTTGCGATCTTCACTAGACTTTCTTGTAGAATATTGTCATGTATACTCTATACTAATATATAAAGAGGAAAGATTTGATTGCATTTGCATTGAATAGGCTCCGAAACTACCGAACCGATTTGAAAAATTCTTTCACTGTTGGGAAGCTACATTATCCCCGGGTGACATAGGCTATATTATATTTTTTTTTTACTATTGTGCCGAAGCGAAGCGAGGGCGATTTCCTAGTAATTTATAATAGAAAAATTATGATCACAAGACAGTAAGGTAATTGTAATTAGGTACAAAATTAGATATTTTCACAGATGTAATTAATTTTTATGCAGTATTATTCTTATTCTTATAGGCAATAGTCGGTAAGTAGTTTGTAATTTTCCATATACTCTGTTGCATTAAATTATAAATTCTCTATGACAAAAAACTATTTCAGCTAGGTACCTATATACAGGGTTCTGGAACAGCTTTGGTAGTTTTATTCCGCATGTCATCCACGTTATAAAGATATAATATAACATTATCTATACTAATATTATAAAGAGGAAAGATTTGATTGTTTGCATTGAATAGGCTCCAAAACTACCGAACCGATTTGAAAAATTCTTTCACTGTTGAGAAGCTACACTGTCCCCGGGTTACATAGGCTATATTATAATTTTTTTTTACTATTTTTCCTGAAGCAAAGTGAGGGCGATTTCCTAGTATTTAATATTTTTGTCTGTGTAAATCTTTCATCGATTAAAATAAAAATAAAAATTTCTTAGTATCAGTCCCGCCGATTTGCGCCCCCCGAATCCCAGCGCCCTAGGCGGTCGCCTAGTTCGCCTATATGGACGGGCCGGCCCTGATGATTTCTACGAACCGCATCTCGGAAATAAATGTCCTACAAACATTGTGTTTAATTGCTAATTAGAAATAGAGTTACAGCCAACAACTCTTGGCCATGAGAGCTGTGTCGCATCATTCTACAAATCTATACCTACTAATATTATAAAGCTGAAGAGTTTGTTTGTTTGTTGTTAGTTTGTTTGTTTGGTTGAACGCATTTGAATTGAAAAATTATTCATGTCTTTGGTAGTTCATTTATCGAGGAAGGCTTCTTTATAACATCAAGCTGCGACCAATAGGAACGAAGTATCAACGGAAAATGTTGCAAAAACGGGAAAAATGATTCCTTTTTGAGAGCTTCCGTTGCGTGCGCTGCGTACAAACGGTATAAGTTACGCAAAAATCATGTATGATGTTCCGGGGATAGAGAGAGAATTTAATGGTCTCTGATTTGTTAAACTTACCAAAACTATAAAAGTTAAAAGTAACAAGAGAGTACATTCATTGACTGTTAGGCGATACGAAGTTCGCCGGGACAGCTAGTCTTAAATAAAGGTCATTAAGGTAAACACCCCAATTATGGACAGTTTAACAACAAATTTGTGGTATTTGTGAAAATTTACCTATATTGTCAAAGTTAGAGTGCTGAACGTCCTTAAAATGTAAAGTCCTGTGCTTATTCAACATTTCTGCTGTATTACGCGTCAGATACTGCAATTGGTTTAAGTTTAATTAAGAAATAAAAATTATAACTTTTTTACCCAGTTATGGACACCAAAAACCCAGTCATGGACACCCAGTAATGGACATGACCCAGTCATGGACACCCAGTAATGGACATATGTAACCCAGTCATGGACATCCAGTAATGGACACGAATCTAATCATATAAACCTAATAGGTAGGCTAGTTATCGACGAATTTATGATGAAAATGCAAAAGAATAATTAAGAATAATTATTAGATAATATCTTTTTAGGGTTCCGAAGTAAAATCGGAACTCTTATAGTTTTTTCGTCATGTCCGTCCGTCTGTCCGGAGCAAAGCGCTGAGACCCTTAGTGCTAGAAAGCTGTAATTTGGCATGAATATTATACTTATTTATTAAAACTTCAGAGTCGTGGAATAAAATGCTAAAAAACATTTTTTTTTTCAGGGTACCTCCCCTACAGGTAACGTGAGGATGATTTTTTTATTCGTCGCGTACCCTATAGTGTGGGGTATCGTTGAACAGGTCTTCCAAAAATATTATGCTTCTTTTAAGACCATTTTTGGAATTAGGGGTCTGTTTGCAAAATATTTGGCTTTAAAATGCTAATTTTGGTTAGAGTCAAGTGTCCTCCCCAGCTGGCTAAACGGTAGGAGTTGAACAAGTGAAAAAATTCTCAAAAATAGTTTATATGATGAATTTACAAAGAAAACTATAACGACTATGTTAGCACAAGTAGTCAATGAAAGTAGTCGATAAACTAACTACTTCAGAACCCTACATTGCGCGTGGCCTGACAACTTTTATATTATGTTACTTGCTGCTACGGAACCCTTCATGGGCGAGTCCGACTCGCATTGGCCGCTTTTATATATTAATAAGTAATTTACGAACGTAAACGTTATCAGCCTTTCATATAGGTATGCATTAATTATAACTACCTAAACTAAACTAAATTAAGTTACAAATATTAATATAAAGTACCCAATATAGTACACATCCACACCAACATTTTCATAATTTGCAACTAGTTCATAGTAAAGAATAATACTAGGAGTAAAATTGGTTCAAATTCTGAATACACAATAGCAAAGATAAATTTCGATAAAATTATGTCCATTACTGGAACTATACAATTATAGTGCACCAGTTATGAACACCAACAAAATATCAACAAATATAACTTCTCGGAGTAACAACACTGTGTGTTGTTGACTTAAGTTTCATGGTTAACCCAACAAACAAAACACATTTTTATTTAAATAAAACAATACAAATTTACAGATGAAACTTTTTAGTCACCGCACTAACAATTTCCTTAAGAAAAGCCGCTAATATAAATTTACAATGACAAACAATTTATAATTCGCGTCCACTTGTGTTGTAACAGACCGAATTGAATAAAATGTCAAACTTAGGCAGTTCGATGACTACAGTCTATGACACAGTGTTAAAAATAGATAACAAGGGGTTCATAACCATATTCTAGACGATTTCTTTTTTTTTCGTCCATTACTGGTGCCTTGTCCATTACTGGTGCACTTACATTAGATGTTTATTTATCTTTGTATCTTTTGTGAATTCATTAAACAAGTATTTATGCGAGTTGTAGGTCACTACGATTCGTTAAATATTTTTGTCGTAGCATCTCTATTAAGCAGGCTTTGTAAGAGGTCGAGGGACACGGGAACAGATCGTGAATGTGAGGCAGATAATTGAGAAAAGTCGAGAGTTCAACATACCTGTTCTCATGTGCTTCATCGATTACTCTAAGGCGTTTGATTGCGTAAGATGGGATTGCCTATGGTCCATACCTACTAGGTACTGGAAATGGGAGTGCCTACACACCTCATAACTTTGATTGCGAATTTGTATGCCGAAGGGGTTTCCATAGTAAGAGTTAACAACGTCGTCTCAGAGTCTTTAAACCAGAAAAAGGAGTGAGGCAAGGATGTGTTTTGTCTCCCATTCTCTTTAACATTTTCGGCAAGTACATCATGCGAAAAGCCTTAGAGGGATGGGAGGGAGGCATTTCTGTTGGAGCCTCAAAGATCTACAACCTGATATACGCAGATGACACCACTCTTTTAGCGTCAAACGAGACAGAACTTGCTGACCTTTTCCGCAGGGTAGAGTATGAGAGCGAACTAGTTGGACTCACCATTAACAAGTCCAAGACTAAAGTAATGGTCATTGACAGAACTAGTCAGCTTTCCCGGACCGGAGAACTCTCAGATCTCGAATTTGTCAGGGAATTTGTATACCTCGGATCGTTGCTCTCTGATCAAGGAGGATGCGAGAGGGAAATCCAGAGAAGGACACAAATGGCCAAAAACGCTATGAGCAAACTTACCCGCATATGGCAAGATCGAAAGATCTCCAATGTTACGAAGGCCAGACTAATCCGTACTCTGGTATTTTCCATCTTTCTCTATGCATCGGAATCGTGGACGATCTGAGCTAAGGACCGAAAGAAAATAGACGCTTTCGAGATGTGGTGTTGGAGAAGGATGCTTCGAATACCATGGACCGCCAAGAGGACGAATAAGTCTATACTCAATCAGGGGTTAAGTTTTTAAAAAACACTCACACAGTTAACTTTTTCATTCTGGGTATTTTTTAAACACCTGAAGGTGCCATTCCGGCATTCCGGCACTCGGCAACGAAAAGTGGCACTTGCATTCTATTGCCGTTTATTATAATGTATAGATATTGATGGAATTCTCGAATTACGATTTATACAAACACCTTACGGGCGTCATTATTACGCCATTGTTTCAGCAAATCCCTATGGTGAATGATCCCGGGAGAACAAGCGGCAAAAACCAACGAGGTTTTTTCTTTCGCCGACAAACTGCTCTGTAGTTTGGCAGAAATGTATGCTGAATAATGTTTTTACTTTAAAAAAATACTTATTTTAACTTACTTGAACTTATTACGACTGTCTATTTATGAAACTGAATTATACCTTTGAATGTAGCAGCAGCAGGTTGGCTTGTGAAGACCGGAGAAGGTTTCTGGTGGATTGGGGTTTGCTGCCTCAAAGTGATTGTTGTCGCCGGGGGCTCAAATGTCTTCTGAGGAGGGTAAATTGGCTCCGAATACTGAGGCTGAGGCGAGTACTGCGGTTGGGGCGAGTACTGCGGTTGGGTCGAGTACTGCGACTGCGGCGAATACTGCGGCTGCGGCGAATACTGCGGTTTCTGTCCACCCGGCTAGAAACAGGACAATAATATTGTTGATTTTATGACGGTAGCAAATTCATTACATGTTTATCAAATTAATGACCTTGTTATTCATTCATACACGTAGCCAGTGAAATTGCTAAATGTAAACACAAACATCTCAAAACATTAAGAGTTACATTGAAACAAGAGAAGTGCAATCCTGTGATCGAAAAAAAATATTATTTTATATTATTTTTTTACGGTTTGTGTAGTTCACACGTCAATATTGAACCGTTAAATATATCCAATGATTTTAGTACAGTCACGAATGTACTCTAAATATTTAAACAATAAATAATTATTAAATAAGAATATCTACACTGAAATTCCTGAGGTAAAAATATTTTACTGAAGTTAGTGTATTTAAAAAGCGACATGCAGTAGTTAGTAGATACGGAACGTAGTTTAAGAGCGACGGTGACGATACATCTGGAACTTGGAGTACCTGCGGGGAGGTGGGGGCCGGCACGGGGGCCCAGCGGCCCTGCGGCTGGCGGTAGGGCTGCGCGCTAGGGGACAACGGACCCTGCTTGTAGGGCGGTGATACCGGGGACGCGGTCACACCCGGACCCACCGGGATCAGCTTACTTAGCCCTGTGGTTTCTTGACGCCGGCCCTCACAAAACTGTTGTGATTGGAATTGGTTTAGGGGCTGCGATTGGGGAGCATGGTAGGACTGGGGCTGGTATTGGGACTGCGGCTGAGACTGGTATTGGGGCTGGCTCTGGGGAGCGGAATACTGCTGCTGTTGTTGCTGTGGGGGGGACTGCTGCGCGCCGTTGTAGAACGCGGGACTCTGCTGTAGGGGATAAATGAAACTGAAGGGGCTATCCATTAAGTACCTACGTACCTGCTCAAGGAGCTGTTTTGTTTGTGTTATAAAATCATGCTTTTTATTTTCAGTGCAACACAAATCTATGATTTGTGTAGAAATGGGTGCACTCTACGTTATTAGTAGATATTTTTTATGTATCTCCGTTGAGGAAGTGGTTTAAGAGGTAATATATCTTTACATGTATCTACCCTCCATAAGATACATAGATACCGCAATATGAAGCATGTGCATCGCTTGAGGTTAAACGGTAGATGATCAAGTGCGCCGCTTATGAACAGCCCCATTAGTAAGAATAATGTATCTACAGCTCTATAAACTTTAGTAAAAACATTTGAGTTGCCATCAAGTCTGTATTATACTTAAATATTGCAAGCGGTGGTATTTACATGCATTTATAAATCAAGTGCTTGCCGCCACCGTAAAGCTTTAATTTTGTATACTTAATTACTAAAATGTTGTGTTCTTTATTCTATTTACAATGATGATTTGTATGACATTTATTACCTGTTGTTGTGGTTGATGGTAACCGTTGGTCTCCGGCGTCGGAGGCCACACTACTTTCTTCTGACCTGCAACAAATTCTCAGCTTAATTGTGACTTCTTTATTACACCTAGCTACTGTGTGAGCGTAACGCTGCCAATTTAATAAAAGTGTTGCCTGTTAAATGTTCGTATAATAGGGTAATTTCGCCCTCCTAACCGTCGTACACGAATTTGGTATTAAGTGTCATTATCTCCGTTTCATGTTTCAAAATTAAACGTTCTTGAAAATACTTGGAAAGAACAGCTGTATCTATCAACGCATGCTATCTCGGTGAGATTGTATCTGGAGATCACACGGTTCGGCATCCTCCGCGATACCTACTTATTATGACACATTCCGTTTTAAATTAGCCTGGCCCACGAGCTTTTGGATTTGAGCCAGAGGATCGATGAAAAAACTGTTTTGTTGAATATAAAACGAATTTCGAATGTATCGTTCAGATACGATGGCTAATTGTCATTCGCTCAGAGTGCAAACACATGTTCATACTTCATAGTAATAGAATAAGTAATATAAAAGTGTTCTTCTTCATAAATAACAGGGACATAAATTGTGATGTCATACGTGACTGCATTATTTTGATGTGGTCCACGGCTTGAAAACTTTTGCTATTTTTTTCCTCTATAAAAGTGAGGTCTTGACATCGTTTCCCATTTGTTTGTGTCTGTTACATAGTAAATTATCCTTCTTACTTTGATACTCGTATTAGGTTACTTACACGCGAAATACTTAGTAGATGAGTAGGTAGGTTTTACCTATACCCTGTATGTGCAGTTTGATGAGCAGTGAGCGTGTGTTAAGATATTACAAAGTATTTCAAGCTATTTTACTAAACATAATGTAAATTAAATTGTGTTTTGTTAAAATTGCAATTAAAAATGATTATCTCCAAAACTATGTAAAAATTAAATGATAATCGCGAATTATTAATTGGACGCATGTTAATTAAACGCATCAATTCGCTTACACAGCTTTTAAAATTTTAACAAGCTCATACCTACCCAACTAAATCGCGAACATTAATATTTGCAGATCTGCAAGTCGCAACACAAAGCTTTGATGCACTTCTTTAACCTAGATACAAAAAGTTCACGAAAAAAAATATTTTTCATAGAATCGTCAAAATATTTATAAAAAGTGTAAGAAAATATCGAATATTATGCGAGTGATTAAACAATATTTACTGAATGCAGTAGTAATGCGTGGAACTCACGAGTAGAATGCAAGGACCGCGAATCACTCCTGCCTCTAGCCGTAGAGCGTGTGACTTGGCGCGATCGCCAGGTGAGTCCGTGCACAAATAACTACCGCATATTATATTTTGAGTGTACGCAATTTGGTGAGCCACCTCTCTCTCCCACCTATCCGTGGACCATGACATCTAATATAGACACGTCAGAGGTTGGAATAGACACGGCGGCGGACCGATCCAGAATTTCTTTGATCCGATTAAATATTCCCAATTTTATGATCACGCCGCGCCACTTCCGCGATTGTCAATCTTTTCAAATTGACTTGATTTTCGAGAAATATGAAACAAACGAAGCGCGCTGTTTTCACTTTGTTTTCAGCTTCATTGCGTCTTCTTCATATCAAAAGTGAACGGCTTATTAAATTTGAAATTTAATCATACCTATGTAGTTACATACTCTGCTATTTATAATATTTATAACAATATTATTGTTAAAAGTAAAATTTACTAAAATAATACTTCTACTGGGGTTCTATTTTACATCCCACAGGCATCTCAAAATTTTCAGTCATATGCGTTTTGTATGTCATGTTTTGGTAAAAATCAGTATAATCGAGAGTTCTTCGTACATCTCCGTATTATTTTCAAAGGTTTATGGAGTCTGTCGATTCGTCTTTGACCACCTTTTAGATCTAATAGTAACCATGGTAGCCTATGGCTTTAATTTTGAGATGCAAATGGTGAGAAGCAATGGGACATTTATCGTTGTGTTTGACTATCAATATTAATTACTTAATTTTATACAAAAAAAAATCAGGCACACCTAAAACCTTTTTTCAAAAATTATGTTTTAAGTCAATTGAACAACATAAAAACTAGGAATAGGCGTAGGACTGATAATATCTGTTTTCTTTTCTCGTCGATATTTTCGACGCGGCCGTAAGTCTGTAATCAACCGATATTACACATTATTAATACAAGTAGCTATTGCTTTTGATTATAGGATTGGACCGTAATTATGTCCGTTGAGCCATGAGGCTCACATAAATTAGGCATTGATAGTAGATGACCACGTATTAATCCAAAGGCTACTTTATTATTTAATAACGCAGTAATTACAAAAATTAACGAGTAACCTCCAATAAGTAAGCATGATCTTAAATTGATTAAGATCAAATTAAGATCATGCATAGAGGAGGATGCAGATTAGCGTCAAGTAATTGTTGATAGTATTTGTTATGTTATTATTTTATTTGTAAAAATTTCATATCATACGTAAAGGTAAAGATATAGTAAAGTTTATTTACGGTATAGATAATGAATTACACGGCGATATTGGTCTTGTATCTACCTATCTGTTATTTTAGCCAATATCTGGCAAGCATCAAATGCACGCTTAACTCATCACTAAGCCGTCATGTCCGCTCGTCCGGTCCGTCGTCTGTCCGTCCGTCTCTCCGAAGCAAAGCGCTAAGATCCTAAGCGCTAGAAAGCTGTAATTTGGCATGAATATATGTATTTATTAAAACTCCAGAATCGTCGAATAAAATATTGAAAAAAAATAATCTAGGGTACCTCCTCTACACGTACTATAGTGTGCGGTATCGTTAAAAAGGTCTTTCAAAAATATTATGGGTCTTCTAAGACCACTTTTGGAATTAGGGGCCTGTTTGTAAAATATTTGGCTTTAAAGTGCTAATTTAAGTTAGAGTCAAGTGTCCCCCTCCCCCTGCTGGCTAGCCGGTTGTAGCTAGACAAGTTAAAGAATTCTCAAAAATAGGTTATATGATGAATTTACAAGGAAAACTATCACGGCTATGTTAGCATAAGTAGTTAATGAGTAACTAATAGTCGATAAACTTTCTACTTCGGAACTCTACATTGCGCGTGGCCTGACAAGCACTTGCCCGGTTTTTACTATTGTGTTTATGTTTTGGTCTACTGTGATCTACATTATTCAATCCTGACTACAATACGTCATGGACGTTTCTTTTTTGAAATATCAGGAGATAATTATCTTTTGTTTGATTTGCATTCTCTGCGTTTGCTTTAAAAGGTGTGCTCTGTCGCATGTCTCACATTGGTTCACTATAAATAATTTACTTTTAAATGCAAAGAAAACCAAATGCTTAGAATTCGTGTTGCCAAATGTAAAAAAAGTAAATAAATCTCTTAAATTAAATAATGAAACATTAAATATAGAGGAATCCACGGTTTTTTTAGGGGTGACCTTGGACAGTAAACTGCAATGGGGCCCGCACATAGTATCTCTCACAACTAAACTTGCTAGGGCTGCTTATGCTGTTAGAAAAATAAGGCAGCTCACTGACGTCGACACTGCTCGGCTTGTTTATTTTGCATATTTCCATAGTGTTATGTCTTATGGCATTTTACTGTGGGGCAAAGCAGCCGGTATAGAACAAATTTTTGTATTACAGAAAAGAGCCATTAGAGCTATTTATAAACTAAAATCAAGGGAGTCCTTGCGTGTCAAATTTAAACAAATAGGTATACTTACAGTAGCTTCCCAATATATTTATAATAATTTAGTGTTTATACGGAATAACATAACTGCATATAAACAAAATTGTGATTTTTCAAATCGTCAAACAAGAAGGATGCATCAATTGGCTACCTCTTCGTACCGTCTTTCTAAAGTGCAACGTTCTTTTATGGGACTAGGTATAAAATTTTATAATAAAGTCCCAAAACAAATACATGACTTACCGGTGCAATCTTTTAAGAAACGTGTAAAGGCTCAGCTCTTAGGCAAGGGCTACTATAGCATAAATGAATATTTAAATGACAAGGATGCTTGGAAATGACTAGCTAGGCAACCAGTTCTGCACAGGTTAAAGAATACCTATTTTTGTAATAGATATAAGTTTTATTTTTAAAAGATGTGCTGAGGAGTTTCTTTACGGCTTTTCTTCTCCTCCATGACAAAGCACCTTTCCGAAAAGCTGGTAGATTAAAAAAATGACGTGCATAAGAGTATCAGTGATACCTACATGAATAAAGATTATTTCATTTCATTTCATTTCATTTCATTTCATTTCATTTCATTTCAAGGTAACTAACTAACTAACGGTATTGGATACAATATTTTCATTTTCAGGAATCCAATTAATTTTTCGTTTTCATAACGATATTGAAGTAAAAATTCTTCAGTTGCGCTCAATAAATTAATTTCAGGAGAGAGCTCTCTTTACGTTTGCAAATAATGTAAATCTATCATTGCAAAACTTTATTGAATATTTCAGTTTTTACTTCAGAAAAATTAACTGTACCGGTATAAAAAATATTTTCATTTTGAGGAAACACATTTTTTATAATATGACTTACCTAACTTGTTAGGATGTTTTTTTGTATTACACTTGAGAGGAAAAAAGAGAGAAAGAGCTAGAAATAAAGATAAAAGAGGAGAAAAGTGTAAATTTGTTACCAAAGCAAGAACTGGATTCCGGGAAAATTTGTACAATGACCTCAATATCTACTTCTACAGATAACATATTGATAAGTTTTATAAGTTTTTAATAGAATTATTGGTGCTGTAAGTGTTCACGATCTGAAATATACTCATTCGCACTTTGCATCCTTCGCCACGAGTTTATTATTAGCTGTTGATTCATGGAGAGCTTGCGAATGTAAGTCATCCGAAATAGGTTCAGGTTGCGTCAAAGAAAACTCTTTTATTATTCTTGAACAAATAACCGCGTATCAGCGTACGGAGATCATAGTTACCACAATTAGATTTGCTCATCACTGCAATGCGTTGTACATTTTTAACAATAGCGTTGCTGGATGAAAAGTTGAACCCGTGGCGTATCAGTATTGCAGGCTAATCCAACATTCTAGTGATACTACGATAGCTAAAGCTAGCCATGCTTCACTCTACTTCACGAAGGTTACCATACTACGAAAGGAATGGCTTCAACCCATTAATGGCCCACTACTGGGCACGGGTCTTTCCTCTTGAGGAGGCCTAGAGCATACTCCACCACGCTGCTCCAGTACGGATTGGTGGAGTAGTACGAAAGTACGAAAGTAATAACTATGCCAAATTATAAGTCCAAATTCAATCTAAATCGCCCGAAAGTTTTTACTATCGTGAATCGTTTGAAAACTTTTTATATATAAAACGAAGTAAAATTAAAATACTTACCTACTGTTAATTTTTACCCTAATAATATTACATAGATTAAATGTGTAAAATATTATATTGTAGTGCGAACAATATATTAAAGTGACTAAATTGACCTATTGTACCTATAGTAGGTATCTATTGTATTTTTCCTAACACCATCCTTCCAAAAACTATTCATTTTAAGTCCACTTTTGAATAAAAATCTTTCTTAAATCTACCCCCGACCCTTGCACTATTTGAATCAAACTGCTTCCCACTGAATTATAAGGACTTAGATTCGATAGTAGGTACAATTTTCGCAAAAGGTGATCTCATTGAATGGTCGATTAGGATATTGTAACAGTAAATTTAACAACAATATTCAGTCAAGAGTCATACAAAAATCAGTACATTAAAGAATCTAAAAAAGCAAAATATTACTTATCCGTAACTAAATCTAAGACAGATTATCCGATGGACCATTAGAAAACTCACTATTACACTGTTAAGATAAGAGCTTCTCCGCCTACAAACTGTTTTAGGGTTTGGCGGGTTGTTTATAAACGAGTTATGTTTATAAGTTGGTAATTAAATAAATAAAAAAACCTATTTTTCATAACTTGGACTTCACTATCGTTCACACATGCCACATCACGAACAAGAAAGTCTCTATGAAAATTTTGTTTACTGACATAAATAAATGTTAGACACTGATAACTTTAGAATTAAATCATAAAATCATCACAACATTAATAAATATTTTACAAATAAACACTACAAATGAAGACTTTACCGACAAATATTGTTTCAGCCATATCGTTCGTCGTTATTCTTTCGTTGTCGCCTGTATACTAACTAAACAATGAAATTACCTACTGAGTTACGTGAAACAACAAAAAACAACCAATTTTCCAATCATTGCCAAATTCTTTTTACTAATGAGCTATAATTGTCACTGGAGTGGACTCTTGTCAAAGCCGCGCGGACAAAAAACGTACCCATGGACGAAATTAAATATTCGGACGTTACACTCTAACGAGAAACAGTACATTATTTACTCATAGTTTATTTCGAGTGCAATGATTCATGTATGTCAGACAGTGCAGATATTTTAGTGCTTTAAACCATGTGCAAGAAAACGCTATGACATGGACACAGGTGACAACATTGGTAATCAAGACAATGATTTCACTGGACTAATCTAAAAGAATTACTGCACTAAGTATTTATAATGATGGTGCGTTCCCAAACACTTAATACTACACTAAAGCTGATTCTACTCAACAAGGTACCTTTGGTAGCTTTCAAAAATTCTGGGTAAATTTGGGAGTTGACGTTGAGTTGACCGTCCCAATGACGGGTCGTTTTCGTCCCAGCGGGAGGCCAATAGCGGTCAAACCGACGATTGACAAATACCAAGTTCTCCAAAATCGCCTGGACTTGGGTGGGGTCTAATTCTGGCAAGCAGTGCAAAATATTATAAAGCGTTAGTAAGCTCTACACTTTACTAAAATGTAGTCATTGTATCTTTTGACCTGGGATATGATACTTTATTAAATAATGGTTTCTTATTCTTGCCACCTTAAATCTTGATAAATGAAATAAAAACATTAAGTATTAAAATTCTATTCAGCACATTCTATTGCACTTCTTGCCAATGAAGTAGATGCTGTAATTAAATTACAACCTATCTAATAATGATAATTATATTAAACCGTGTCCTAAACCTGCAGGAACTCATGCAAAGCATCATGGGAAATTTTGGTTTTGCGTCTACATTCGATGTAGTATTTTAGGTATGGTCTTACAACACGGCAAATTTTGATTGAGTCGCTGTGTGTGATCAATTGTGGTCAAAAATTAGTCTGCTTTTAAAAATAAAGAGACTTATGTTCCTGCTCTATCCTAAAACTAGACTCAAGCCGGCACTGGCTAATATAAAGACATCGAATTGAGAATATTATTACATGAAATATACTTACTGGGGTATCCTTTACGATTCCGCTCCTCCTCTTCAAGCATCCGTAAGACAGCGGAGTTGGCGAGGTTAGCCGGTTTGTCCGTGGTTGGGTTGTTGAAGTTGATTCTGTGGACAATTACATTTTCTTATAATAATCCATTCATCCTTATAGGTTCATCAGGTACTCACAACCTTATTAGGTTGTGACGAACTACTGCCCATCAAAATGTTATAATAGGTAACCAAAGTTACAATGTTTGTGATTCTATACTATATATATATATACTATATAAGGAGCGATTTTAATGACCATTAAGTGACTCTGAGTTGGGGCGTAAGACTCAGATTCGATTCATGACGAGATTTATTACATACATTCATAACAATAACTCAAGAAATTATGATTCTTTACATTATTAAGATGAGCAATTCTATCATCATTTAAAAATGTAACTATTTTTAACGATTTTGCTGCATCTGGAATCAAGCTTATAAATTGCTAGTAGGTACAATTTTCATTGTAGAAACCATGTACTCGTAGAAACAGTTTACTTTTCTTTTAAAACTGGTATAATATTGATTGACGTGACGTAAGTGACGTAGACAGACACATATTGAGGCAAGCAAAGCTAGAAAGAAAAATAGCCGGAGGCTTGAAACAGTTGCTAACAACCCACTCTTGCTGTGTTCATTATTAATAGATGTACGTATTCGTCTCTAGTCCAGAGGGCATAGTCGTAGTATTGACATTGTTTGCACCTACGACGAAGATTCTGGGTTCAAACAACTGTTCTTGTATCAAGGGAAGTTTTGTTTAGGAAGTTGCTTTTTGTATTTTGTTTTGGCGGTAGGGGATGGTTTGGTGGCACTGCATGCTCTTTGCTATCTTCATTACATAAAGAATCTTAATTATAATTTAATGACGATTAGAATTCAAGTAACTCCTTTCTTCCCTACTTAGGGTTGGGAGTAAACGTGGCCAGTAGGTACATACCTACTGCCACTGGGTATCAGATGAGAAAGAAGCGGGAAAATCTAAATTAGTCACTCTACGAAAATCAGTGGCGAACACGTTAACAAAACCTTTATGGTTATGATATATCATAGGTACCTACATCAGGACTTCCCGGATTAGTATGTGTGTTATGAAGCGATTAAACCTAGTGCCCGCAAATAGGAAAGACTTGAGCTTTGGCATCCATACGTGTACGGCAAGTTTTTGTTGTTCCGCGTCTATGTCATAACCATGGTCTTACTAACATCAAACTTGCATTTTAAAAAAACAACAACACTATAGAAAGATATATGACGTAGGTATATGATTTAAGAAATACCTGTGCCCGTTTACAATTCAAATATCATCTATTTATTCTTAATTAAATTACGTAAGTATAACTAAAGCATCGACCCAAATCATACTTAATTAAATTGAAAAAGTTTCATGTAAAGTTCGTTAGATTTAACAAATTAGTGGCTTCAGCCAATGTAAATATTATAACTCTCAGTGATTAATTACAAGTTATTTATCAGCCGAGCGATGTAACATTGAACTTTTCACTCTAATGAATACCCATACGGTTAATTAAATAACTCTGTAAAATAGTGTTATGTTGACCCCGCAGCATACACGTGACAAAAGGTAATATTATCACTGACATGGCATTTGTCTGAAATAAAAAATCTTTCTAATTAATTATAAACCATATAATTAATTAGAAATATTTTTTATTTTTATCCTTTAGTTATAATATGTACGAGTAGAACTGTAGATAATTTTATATTTTAAATCCTATTATATTTGAATGAGTATATTTTATAGCAATACTTGTTCACGAATATGCCATGCATTTTAAAGCTAGCAAAGGTTATAGACGACTGTGGAACGAAAGCATAAAATGTGGCCTTAAGGATCAAATTTAGTAGAATCGGATTCTACTATTACGGTTATTTTATATTCTACATTTTTTATATTGTTTATACTCGTATTTATGGAGTTATGATACTTATTTTGAAAATTTTGTGAAAAAAATTGCATAATTCGACTCTTTTTTTTAATAACAAATATTGTTCTTGACTTTTTCTTTCTCGGTTCCATAAAATACATATCTACTCTACATACTGCAGTCTGCAAATCGCATGAGAGAAAATATAGCTAACTAATAGTATAATAAATGTCGTACAGGATTTCGTCATTTAAAGTCCGTCTTTGTTACGGGTAGACGGAGTAGACGGGGTTGACTAAAACCATTTTAAAAGCAATTACTTTAATACGATTCGACTGATAAATACGGCTTTTGTCTTCTCGAAGTCTTTTAATAACTTTCACTGCGCACACTTGCACCCAATCAATCAATTTTCAATGCTGATCGGAAAGTTAATCATAAAAACTGTAACTTTACTTATGTGATAGAGGAACTCGCTGTGGGAACCGGCGCGACGGCGCAAGAACTTGCGACAATGCGTAGATGCAACTTTACGTTGATTGTGTTTCCAAGTTTCTAATTTCCTGAATCAGCGGCGCTTATTGCAAGTGCGGATGATTCATTAATTAAATTGGGTATAATAAAAACAGACTAGGTACATCGATTAAAAGCATTTCTCAATACTTATTCTGTCCACAACCCCCAAATCAGTTTCCAAATAACTCTTAAAAATTAACAACTTTAAAGTGTTATTACTTTGTCTTCTAAATTATCTATGGATAGTTAGAGTTTTGAAAATAACCGTAACTCGTAAGTAATACCGTATTAAGTTTACCGCTGCTCTACTAGTGTTCCAATCCAAAAGCAGTGATAGCTTAGTGGTTCTAAAGTTGTAGGTACTTTTTTAGGTTCGAATCCTGAATTAGTAACACGCACTTTCGATTCGGGAACCTTAATACACATACGTACTCGACAAAAAGATTCTTGAAATTCGCTTAAGTAAGTACCTTTTGTACTCTGTGAACCGATTTAAATAAATTATTTGCTTGATATTTGACGCACTTGCATTGATGCGGGAATATATATATTTATTTATTCTTTATTGACCACACCGTACCATTACTGTAATATAATATTATTACGGTACAAATGGCGAGCTTAATGCTTAGTGCATTCTTTACCAGAGACACACGAAGGGCGGTATAAATACGTATTTATATAAACGCGACATATATTATGATATAAATACACATTTACATATCATACATATTATAATATACATAGATACATACATGCATAATAATATATAACATTAATAAATACATGAAAGATGACGAACATGTGATTTATGGATGACTATTCAGTAGATAAGCCCGTAGCTTATTTTTAAAGGTAAGCTTAACAGAGGGTTTTCTGAAGTCCTCGGGGAGTAAGTTCCAGAATCGAGCGGCTAAAACTGTGAAAGAGAAAATATCAGGAGGAAAACCCGAAAATTTCGAAGTTAAGTGAATTCCGATACTAAAATTGAACATTATCCCTCTAATGATGCACATTGGAGTAGTGTAGAGCACAGAACATCTAATAAATTAGTTAGAAAGGAATTGTGGGCAAGGCAGGCGCGCCAATACTGTGATCAAATGCGCACATCGCACAAAAACACGCAATTGCGCTGTTTAGTGACTCGCAAACTCCAACGGAGAAAAGTACTGCGAAATACTGCGACTTAATTACGTAAAAATGCCTTCATGTGCGGTAATTGGAAAAGACTTTGTTTCGGAGGCCATGATGAAATATAAGTCTGTCGACGGAGTAAGTAATTACAATCAAAAAGTATAAAAGTATATAGTGAATAAGTATACCTTGCGAAAATAAATACCGATAAAAATTTATCTACAATCAATCCCTAGCTACAGAGTCACGCCTACTTCACGCACTCATAACAATCCTCGTGCTAATTTGTTCATTTTCGTTAGTAGTGGTTATTGAAACGGCGACAGCGGTTCCCATACAAATTACGTGCTATGCCCTTTCTAACTAATTATTAGATGTTCTGTGGTGTAGAGTACGCTTTGGGCCTTCTTAATTACGGTTAAATGTATTAGGCCGCCAATTAATTGAAACTAAACTCCAAATTACAATAACTTGAAACTGATAACGAATTGGAGATCGATTTCGGTTTTGTGGATAACTACCTAATAATTCAATACTTATACGGCCGCACTCAGAGTTACTTAACGCTTACGCTCCTTGGTATAGAATTTGTATTGTGATTCTGTACTAAGGAGCGACTCTGAGTTGGGGCGTAAGACTTTTTAACCCCCGACGAAAAAAGAGGGGTGTTATAAGTTTGACTTGTCCGTGTGTCTGTATATCTGTCTGTGGCATCGTAGCTCCCAAATGGATGAACCGATTTTGATTTAGTTTTTTTTTATATGAAAGGTGACTTAATCGAGAGTGTTCTTGTCTATGTTTAGTATTAATCCAACTGTCGGGGGTTTTTAAAATTAAGATTATATTATTTTGTTTTAGATTAGTGAAATGTAAAGTGGAGAAATCTTCTGAGAATTATGCTCATTACAGTGTCAATAAACGTTGGTTTTTACTCCAGGAAACCGTTTATTGTAGTTGGTATGGAGCTATGGACACACACAAATATGAGATCACAAACACTCTTGCTTCGAACATGGTCTTATTCAAGTGGTTTATCTGTCACCCCGGCCTAGAATCGAATTCGGGGTCTCTCACTCGTGCCGCTACAGAGCTGAGTCCTTACCAAATGGGCGACCATGTGGTCGCAATTGCATAGAATAATATTATATTATACAGATAGTCTACTTTTCATTAGTGTTAGATTTCACAGTAAACACATTTGCTTGTATGATAAAGAAGTTTTCATCATACACAAAATGTATCGACTAAAATAAAATTATTATTATCTATCTAACGTCCAAGTGTCTTACTCATGTACCTAGTTTCAATGTGCTTCAGAATTTAAAGGACAAAGAACAAAGGCACTCCTGTTTAATTTTAGACAGACACTCATATTCTGTCTGTTTTTACTGACATGAAATCATAACTCATCTATTTTTACCGATTACACAAAGGCTAATATTGCAAAGAATAAATTTACTATATTATACTACTTAAAATTTTTATTCATACCTTATTTTGATTTTTCCGAAGATATACTCTTGGATGAAACTGAATATTAAACAAATAAGTGAAGAAATACTATAAAACTGAGTATAATTCTGATTTTGAGAATATCATAAAGAGTGGACGTATAATCTACGGCGTAACTCATCTAATGGTGACGAAATTTTGATGAAAGGGAGGAGAAGAAAATGAAAAGAAGATTAATTGTTAAATTCATAACTTCCTTAATGAGCTTTTATTAGATTTTTATGAGAATTAATAGTCCAGCCTGCCGGATTTTAAGTGGTAATTTGTTTTAGAGTCGTATTGTAGATGTCATAAAGGATTACTTGTAAAACTGATTGTAGGCGCATAGCAAAGCTCTAGCAAAATTCATTGTTTGGGTGAGAAGCATATCTATCTAATTGTCAGATCTTAAAAACCCAAATATGTAGCTTTTTTAAGTCGTCACGTCACGGCAGCCACTGTTGTCAGGATAGTTGAACCTAAGAAGTAATACGCGGATTCATTTGTTGCTCAAATTTAGTTCACCACAATTCGAAACATATTGAAAAAACCTAAAAAGAGATTTTGGTATAAGAAAAAATAATTGACCCAGTAAAGAACTGGGTACAATATTTGGCATATCTATGGCCGGGGCATGTCCGTTGAACCGCACTCCTCCGGGTACAACGGTTAGTTGATATTTTTTACAACTTACTATGTTTAAAAGAAATTTCTTGATACAATGTTATTATATCTTTATTTCATGGAAATATACAAAAAATGAGTTGCTTCAATCGCTAGTTTATATTATATTTTTTCCATAATAATATATCTGACAGCTCAATCTATCATACTGTTTTAGTTTATAGTTTCCCTTCTTTAGATTACCTATGTGTAATATCCGCTTCCTCTACATATGGGAATGAGACCCAGATGTCTTTAAAAAGGCACGCGTTAATCCAAGATATTTGAACCACTCGTTACTCGTTAAGGTAAGATGCTGGGGACGGGTTTGACAACACACATCACAGAGCCACAGAATAGATACTTAATAACAGAGCGAATAAACGTTTTTTGACGAAGGTGAATTTGAAGCTACTCCTAATCAGGTAATGACCAGAAATTACAAAAAAAATAAAGGAGGTAACATGAATATACTTATTACAAAAAACTAATTTCTCATAGCCGATTACCAGATCCAAAGACTAGAGCGATCAAGCAAACAAAAAAAAAAAACTTTTCAGCTTTATTATATAAGAATAAAAATACGTAGAAAGGTACATAAATATAAAGATTAAAAAAGCATAAATATTATTAAAAAGAAAATTTTTGCATTGAGTAATTATCTAGATCAAAAATATTTTGACTTTAACCTACTTAGGTTTTTTTGAAATTTTTTGTTATGAAGCTGGATAAATTATATCAATCATAACTTTTATACATATAGACACGAGAATTTAATATTGCAACTGTTCATATAAAGAAATCGAGTTCACGTTCACCTTACGTGCCTTTATTGGTAATTTTATCGAGTGTCAATGTCATATAAATCGCGCAAGCAAAGAGCAAACATAGGCTTGAAAGGCTTTCTACAATATCGATCCTGTACCATACATCTTAAGGGTATTTTTCCCTTAAAATTGAAACCTCAATTAAAACTCGATTGTGACGGTTTTGTTGATGTTTCGATGGTATATCAAGATTTGACTGAGGGTCGATCTTTCAACACATGGTTTAATGGTTAGTTAACAAACCACTGATTTTTGTACTAAATCTGGTATTGTATACAGATATGCAATAATTATATTAATATTATAAATTAAAGTATGTGTGATGTTTGTATGTTTGGATATTTAGATGTTTGGATATTTGTTCCTCAATCATGCCACAACTACTTGACCGATTTGGCTGAAATTACTTGTTAAAATATACATATAATTATGATATCATTCATAAATATTTATCCATCACAGACTAAATTATTATCTTAGAATTTAAGTTATGTAAAACACGATCTGAGTAACTTTTAATTTAGTAAAAGTAACTAACGATTGAAAATTTTGGCCTTATAAGACAAGCGCCCAAAGTTTGTGTAAATGTGCGGTGTTATCATACACTTCACGAGAAAACAAAATGATGTTTTTGTTTCCAGCTATGTTGGTAAACTAAATTATAAGTTCAGATATTAGACAGTATGTTAGATAGGCATGCCCTTCTTGTGATAACAGAGAACTCTCACTTGTTCGGGGTAGGGCTGGTTGGTATTTATTTTAAGAAGAGCAATAAGAAGTTATATGAAATTAAATCACCGCCTCTTAGGCGATCATCTTAAAAAAATATTATAATTTTAATTTGTAAGGAGACACTATTTGATATTTTATTCCACGAAATAATTTTATTACAAACTGAAGATTTGTTACAAGGATAATTAAAAATTTTGTGTTAAAGGTCAAACGTTAATACACAAAAAGTTTACATTGATAAAAGAAATCGTATTCTTAGAAATTTAAGGAAATCCAAGAATACGATTTCTCTTTTCAATGTTGAAGTTTAGGGGTGTCTGGCAGGGGGTTGAAACTGCGCTATGTATCTGGCATCTCACATCCACCATATTTTTTTAATTTCACTACCTAAGAACACTTGGGTTATCACGACGAATCTAACGATATCATAATATTAATGAATTATATAAATCCGTTCAGCAGTTTGGAAAATATGAGGTAATAAAGAATATTACATGCATACATACATACATATATACATACATACATACAAACATACATACAAGATACGCGCGAAAAACATAACCCTTCCTGGCAGTCGGGTAAAAAGGCGCACAACATCTGGTATTAAATGAGCTGCAAACCATAAACATTATGTAAAAATCACCTATGTCCTTAACCTTAAGTGTGTTTTTTAACATTTTATTATATAACGAGTAACCGCCCTCGCTTTGCTTCGGTTTTTTTATTTTTTACACCTTGGGTTACATTATTGGAGTTTTATTAAGGATCCCAAATTTTTTTGAAAATTTAATATAGCCTATGTTACTCGGGGATAGTGTAGATTTCCAACAGTGGAAGAATTTTTCAAATCGGACCAGTAGTTTCGGAGCCTATTCAATGCAAACAATCAAATCTTTCCTCTTTATTATTAGTACCTATAGATAAGTGATGTCTCACCCGTTATATTCGACGAGAGTAGCCATATTGTAAACTTGTATTTTAAGAAGTCCTCGATATACGTTTATTTACACGATGACGATTCACTATATCAAACGAGATACATTTGAGTTTTTGCCAAAATATCCTATAGACAATTACGTTTACACAATAATTAATCAGAATTAACTCGTGCCGTAAATATTCCAAAAATAAAATATGAAAATACAAAGTATTATATTAAAACTTGAATAACACTGTCTTTAAAAATGTAGATTATTAAAGAAATAAAGTGATAGTAGTATTTAAAAACAATATATTTTCTAATTTTATTTTATGCCGTTTTTGTACTTAGCACCACGAGCAAGAGCCAAGAGCAATGCTTGGTTGGGTAAGGCCGCAACACGACTGCGCCCGCGCACCTACTGACCAGACCTACTTCTTCCTTTATGCTTGTATTGCACTTTTTGTTCACGTCTGAGCTTAGAATTTCCCGATAATCATTCTTAGTACTAACGTACTGTTATTGAACTAATTTATCAGAGCGATTACCTGCACGAATAGCTCTGATAAATTACTTTGCCCAACCGTGTTGAAACATAGTTGGCAGGGATGCAGAAATTATGTTAAAGATGCATATTTATTCAACAAAAAATGTAAAATTGATATTTTAGTTTATTTAAAATACTGTGTAACAGATAGCTTTATTAATTTTAACTATTGTATTATAATTTTTTTTATATAAAGGACAAATCATTATGCTGATTCTCTGTATTAATTCATAACTTCCATTAGCAAAGCATAGCATGGCAGTATTTTGTATTATTTTTAGAGTTTGGCGGTTCAAGCAACAAGGTGATGGCTAGCCACGCTGGCTTCATGGAGTGAGAACAATAGAAGTAATAAATTATAATATTAATAACGTAATCATAATTATGATAGTACGAGTATAATCCTTATGTGTCAACAGGTTACCAGGCAGGCCAGCTTTTGTCGCTTCTTACAACACCCTCGTATTGGATTAGATCCGGCGTGGTTTAAGAGTCAGTATTGTGAGTCGTATGTGGTTATAAAAATGTAATGTAAGTAAAAAATAGAAGAATATATTGCTTAGAAGCGGATTGATAATGTTTCCTATTTCTTTAACGCTACAATCTTGCAGATGTACATTGTTCAATAATTGAGACATTGACTATGTTCCATCATAGTCCTGTTTCTACCTTTACAATGAAAAAGGACAAAAGTAAGCACAAATTTTTGTTTCAGTCGTAACTTTACATACGTTGCGCATGATAGCGCAGATGTGTAGAGTAATTGCTGAATATCTTGTTCATTTATTTTAGTGCTGCTTTGATGGTTATTGTGGAATGCCGGCGATGCAGGATCACTGCTCAGTGCTAAATTTCATCCAGGAAAATGTCAGTGCCCGGCGCCTCTCCATAATTGAGCGGTCAACGGCATTCAAATCTGAACTCAACAGGTAGGTACATAATATATCTACGCTAATGAAAGTAATATTAAGATGCAAAAATATTAATAAAATGGTATTTTACAAATATGTAACATACACACAAATCAAACTTTAATTTAGAAGTACGTTAATGCATAGAGCGTAATGCTTTAAGCAGTCTCTAATCTCTATAATTATTACCATTTTAACATTGAAGTTCAGACATACACGACGAAAAGTTATAAAAAGCCAATTTATATACTAATATAAATATACTTATACATATAATGAAAAATAACAGTTGTTCTGATAATTACTTTATTTGATTTAATAATCATAATAATTTTGATCATGTTTTTGTGTAATCTAACAGTAAGTCTAATTAAAATAAAAATCAAAGGATCCCGCTGATAGGAAAGTATTCTGAAAAATAATTTTAAAATAATTTCTAGAATATTTTGAAGAGTTTGTAATTGTGTTGTCAAGAGAATACTTACTAATACGTAAAAATTTATTACGATCAAAATGTACACTGTTATTATCATTAGATTAATTTATTATTTATTAAATATATAAGTTTCAATAACGCATACTATGGCAGTACAAATCATTCAAAATATGCGTGCAGCGTTACACAGGTATAGCAAAAAACGTAAAAAATCTCAAAACATAATAATAACCATATCAGTGAACAAAATGATCCATCCTATTACAATCTCGCTGGTTATTTTGCATTGTCGCATAGTAGAGTCTATTTTAGCCCCGGCTGGCCCCGGTGGGATATTCCGGCAGATTATACTGCTATATCATGATATTAATACTAAATACTTTACAACAGTCTTAAGTATTATATACGTATTTATATACGATAGATATTATCGACGATATTATAGACGTAAAAATATGTTTTGAGTTCTTGAAGTAGGAGTCTACTACTGAGTCTGTGCTAAATTGTAGTTTCCACCGACCAAAATAAAACAATGTCAAAGTCAGTAGTAGTTTCTGCCTAAAACTACGGGAGAATAGCGCGTTTTCTATGCCTAAATTAGGCAACCTAATTATATGGATTGTCCACTTAAACATTGTAAAGATATAATATAATGGTATATACATATAGCCATAGGTCTATGTTGTTAACATAGCTTTTATTGTATTATCCACTTTAATTTATCACTTAAAATATTACTATAATATTATGTTACAATTCAGATTACTGCGTAAATTAGTACTATCATAAACCTCAGTTGCAGTTTATGGCGAACATACAGATAAATCCACTCTCAGTATGAGTATGATGCATTTTAATGCATTTCAAGTACAAAGCGGAAACCATCTCCCACTTTATTTGTAGCATTTCGGAATAATTTAAGTTTTCAGTAAAAATTATATTAAACACCAACTTACTAAGTGCTTTTTGTTAGTAATAACTAAAAATTTCGCGATGAATATATTACATTATCACTATAAATTTCTAGGTTTTCAAAAATGAATATAAATGGTCTTTGTTCTATAGTCTTTTTTAGGTCATGAAGAAAGCATCTCTATGAATCATTAAAGTATTATTACTAGCGTATAGAACCGATACCGCGAACACCATGTAAGTATATCTTCAATGGATTCGTTCGATTTTGAAAGGAGAGCGGGAGCTCAATTTTGAAAATCAAACCTCTGATGTCTGTTCTATGACATAATACTTCAATGCTATAAATATAAAAAGCCTGAAGGGTTTCCTGTCGCCTATGAACACGAGCATTACCAGAGAAGTCGCTAAAGCAGCGGTGCCCCTAAAGGACAACTGTTTTTACAGGAAATCATATGATAAGTAAATTTTTCAATTAGATACATATGTTTGTACTTCAGCTACTGCAAAGATAGGTGACGGTGAATTGTTCCTAAGCGTGAATCATCTGTGCGTCGAAGATATTTAGATCGAATTGGCAACCGTCACTCTTTGATCAAGCCACAATTTGATAATTAACGCTTTTGTCATTAAGAGATGACTGACTTTTAATTGTAACTAGCAATGTATTGTATGCATTGATTGTCTATGTGATTGTCTAGCATTAATTTAACTGACTTGCGATGTCAATGAAACCGTTAATAGGTCTAGTAGTTTACGTCTGTGATCTCAGACGGCAAAACATATCCTTTAAATAGTATGGTGTATTCATTGTATTGGTCTCACCCGAGGTTTGGATGACTCAACAGTAAATATGATATCAGAACTAATCAGTAAGAGGAATACACATATTAATAACGTTTCATAATTGTCATGAGTAACATCTTTAATTCCTTGGAATATAATTCGGTTGTTGGTAAAAAAGCGATACCAAATTTCAACACATTACGAACATATTTTAATAACTACTTATGTAGATACAAAGCAACGTTGCTAGTTCTAATGCTTGCATTAAAGGTATATAGGAACGAAATAAAATCTAGTTACTTATAATAAAATTGTAAATGATCAAATGATGAAAAATAGAAGCAATAGAAGACAAAAAATGTAATTATTGCTATTGTTGTCAGTCTGGCTCTATGTTTGTTCACGTATCACGTGAAAATTAGAAGATCAAATTGAATGCAGTTTTTCAGTTGTATTACTAGCGGTCTAACTGGTGCATGTTTCATGTTGATGCGTTGCTCAACCTTACGCATACCTTTCTGATTATAAGGTACTGTATGTATAAAGTCCATACTTTAAAAAATATTGCATTTAAAAAGTGTCAAGTCCGTCAACGAGATTACCGCGTCGCGACGGTAAATGATTCACCGGCAGCAACATACCTATTTATAACGCATTTGTTGATCGATTTTTGGTCATAGGCGTCACAAATGCGGAATCTAATTAATCAACAATTTCAGATATTTGGTGCGCAAATAGGAAGAAATGGTTGCAAGGATGGACTCGTGAATTGATGGAGTATGGGTATGGGTTATACTATGTATAATCTCAGATCCATAAAATACTGAATATGAGGTTTTTGTTCAGACGGAACTAACAAAATTATTTTTGTCTCTTCCAAAGCTAATGCTAACGCTAAATGCTAATGTATGAACTCAGTTTTTTCCTTGTTATACTATTTCCATCTCTTTATCACATCAGCGTGTCTGTTAGCGACGCCTTTGTTGTATGTATACCTACCAAGGTTAAAATCAATGAGTCGTTACAAGGTTCCAAAACATAATTTTACGATATCTAATTTTCTCAGAACTGAAGCTTCCGTGTTGTACATATTATGTAATGTTCACAGATTTTGACATCTAGAGCAAAGTAAAGTGAAGTATGGAGAAGATAGAAAAAATTAATAAAATAATAGCAAAATGGTACCTACCCTAGAAAATAAAGGATGCAGAGGTAGACAGATTAAGCATTGAGAGGACGTGTTTAAGAAAGTAGCTGGTCCAGAATTGATCCGAATAACAAAGTTAACATTTGTTAAACTTATACATACAACGTTATAATTCACTACCAGTCTTCATTCATTCGCTACCAGATTTGCCCCATACAATTCTGATGATGGAACGACACATAAGGAATTAAATGAACTCATCAAATATTGAAATAAGGACAAAAGAAATGGGAAATAAAGATACTTATTTTACATTTCAACTGCTGTAGTTGCAGCATAAAATGTAGGTTCTGTGTAAACTGACTATCTTTATTGTCGAACTTTTAAATTCCTTCGTTTAAGTACCTATCCAACTGGCTCTGACGCTGGACTAGTTTATAACTGTGTTAAAGACTACTAGTAATATTTTCAAAAGTATTGCTTGAGTGCTTCTTTTCTTTTCAAACAATAAACTGTACTGAGATACGTATCCTTCTCGTTTAATATTTATGGTTGAAAATGAAAAGCAATTTAGATAGTCATAAATATTTATTTTTGTTTCTTTATTTTTTGTATCTGTTTGTGTTTTTTGTTTTTGTTAAGTCTATGTTCATGTGTCGTGTGGGCCGGAGATTTAAACGTGTTTCTTTCTTTCTTCAAAAAGAAAGTCTAATATATTTATATCTATTATATTTTTCCCATGATTTTATTGACCTTGTTTGTTTGCTCGTTAGCACTCAGCATGTATGGGTCAAATCTTGGAAGCTGAACTACTTTCTGTTATTCTCCAGGTTTGTACTTTGTACACTTTACACGTTGCTTCAGTTCCGATGACAATGAGTTTTATGATAATGGTGACTTAAAACTATGCTCTTGGTTGGTTTCAGACAAGGGCACTATTCGAAGGATAACATCACAGACATTCCATACCAGTAGATACTCTCTCAGCGGCCAACAGCATGAACACAATACTTTAACAGCTTGTTTTGAAAAATAATTTAAAATACAAATATTTGGTACTAGGATTGTACCCACTTCGCTGCGCGTCAAACATTTTTACTAAAATTATTATTATCACAATCAATAGAGCCTATGTTACAGGAATAATGTAGCCTCCTATTGGTGAAAGAAATTTTGAGATCGGTCCAATAGTTTTTGAGTTTATTCGTTACAAACACAAAAATACAATTATTTCTTCCTCGTAATAAAATTTTGGTGTAGATTTATAATTCACAGTACATACCCTACGGTTCCGGTGTTGTCGAGGTTTTGCAAATGCTTGTTGAGCGTTTCTTGAATGTTTTGCTGCGAGTAGAGCCCGATGGGCGAGTTGAATTGCTTGTGCACTATCTTTGGACCAGTGGCCATCTTGGAGTCGTTCGTTCAGCGCTGAAACCAATTCAAATAATAATGATCCGACATGAAGAATAGGTTCTCAATCTACATAGTTAAAGATATATTTTTTCAATCACATTCAACCAATTGTAAAATCATGTTTTTATTGAAATGATGTGTCTAGGTAAATTTTTTAGGTATGTCTTTTGCTGCTTCTTCTCCCGGGCCCTCTCACGGTAGGGCCTTGTTGAAGCATTGGCGTAGCTTGCATGACTTTTAAAAAGTGTTTGTAAACCAAACCAATTTTGAATAAAAATATTTGAAATTTTAAATTTGAAATATGTAGGTACTTCCAGATTGGTCCCGTATTTATCAAAATTCGGGTTTGATGATATAATTGATATTATATGATAATATAATTTGGTAGGAAAAAAAGAAGACATTAAGAAAATGGCGTTTTTGTTATATTATATTCAGCGATAATTTTAGTGGTCCATTTTCGAAGACTATTTCTTTAAAGTCGATTATATTTTTGGTATAATTTAGATTTTTTTTTTAATAAGAACATTGGATTAAAATATGTTTGAGATCGTTAATTCAGACTGATTTAGTGTTAGACTAACGATAATAAAGACATAAAATGATGTGCTACACACTTTAGTTTTCAATGCAAAGTAAATTGTTCAGAATTTTACAACGTCGTAAAAGTTATGATTTATCAACATCTGTGTTAAAAGTAGATTCTGGTTAGGTATTCGGAAAGAAAATACGGGAAAGAAGACTGAAAAATGAGTTGACTATACGAGATAAGTAAGTATACGTGACAAATGAAAAATAATATTTTACTGATAGTTATAATAGTTACAAGACACCTGATGGTATAAATGGTTACCATCACCAACGCGTTAGTGGCAAAAAAGAAAAAAAAGAAGTGTGTCTAGAATTGTCACATTATTGTGGTAAATGTTAAGTGACATAAAGAAAAAATGTTTTAATTTTTGTATAGCTATATTAAGTAGATAATGTGGACTAAAAGCCACTTTTCTCAATATGCTTCAGCAGACTATTCATTCAGAGTATTCAAGGTTATTTGTGAGCGGTACATCATTTCCAGGTTAATTAGGGCAATAACTGTTTACTTTTGGATGCCCGGAGAAATAGATTGTCAAATTTTATCCTCCTCATGAGGTAATTTTATTACTCTCTCGTAAGATTCGTGCCTCGGGTTGGAGGCGAGGCGGCGCGGCGTCTTATTGCGTTTTTATTAGCTCTGGCACCAACGACGACGGCTATAATATTTTTTCCGAAAATGTACGAGCCAGGTAGCTTTGTGCAAATAAGTTTTCAATATCTATTAGTATCAGACACATAACGTAAACGCGCCCAATAACGCCACCCCAAAATCTGCATCCAATACCGACAGTTTTTTTAATCACTATTTTAAGGCATACTATTCATTTCATGAAAGTTGTAGCCTAAAAATATTTTAGGTATGTATATTGAGAAACAAAAATAATAAAGTTTGTGTGCGTAAATAATCAGCAAACAGAATAATTGGATAATAACTAAGACGCGCCCGACACGGACGCCCGTCTCATAGTGTTGCGCTCCCGGCTACGTAAGTAAACATAATTATTACTTAAGATAAATTAACTTCAATAAAATGTGTATACCTGCATGCAAATGTGTAAATATAATAAATAATATATTGGTTTTCTAGATTCACATCTAATATTACCGTTCTGACTATTTTTTGTGGTTTAATTCGAATTTTACCTTAAAGCGGTAATAGAAACATAATATTCATAAGTTGCTTCTAATACCGCCTCGTGGCGTTGTTAGATGTTTCACAACTGTTAGTATTTTAGATTTTATTTCTTTTAATACGTTATTTTCGATGTTTCTTTTAACTTGTTTGATTCTTAAGAGTATATTACATAATTTGATCAATTAACGCCATACATTTTGTCTCATAGATTTTCTTTTAAACAAGATTCGACGTAAGCAATATTTTTTAGTAATGTATGGCAATGTATTTTAAATAATATCTCATATCAAAATTAAGAAACTTTTTGTTACCGAAAAATAATCATAGCAATGACATCCATCAAAACACGTTTGCATTAAAGCAGAAATTTTAGCCAGTTATTGTTTATTTTTGCTGTCGCTAATAGAATAAAGTAATCTTCATACTTAATTCTATTACCGACCCATACGGTCTTATTTATAAAAATCTCTTATTGTAATCGGTCCTTCACACTATGTGGCCAGCCCATTTCCACTTCAGCCGGCTAATTCTTTGAGCTATATCGGTTACCCTTATTCGTCTACGGATCTCCTCATTTCTGATGCGATCACGTAGAGAAATACCGAGCATAGCCCTCTCCATAGCCCACTGCGCTACTTTGAGCTTGTGGATTAGGCCAATAGTAAAGCACCACGTCTCGGATCCGTATGTCATCACTGGCAACACACAATGCTCGAATACCTTCGACTTCAGGCACTGAGGTAGTGTTTTGGGCGACAAGATATGACGCAGTTTCCCGAACGCAGCCCATCCGAGTTGGATTCTACGAGTGACTTCTTTCTCGAAGTTGGACTTACCCATCTGGATCACTTGTCCCAGGTAATTGTATTCGTCTACAACTTCGAGAGCAGCGCCATCAACAACAACCGGTACGGGTGTGATATTGACATTCGACATGATTTTCGTTTTGTCCATGTTCATCCTAAGACCCACCCGTTGTGAGGCGCTGTTCAAGTCCCCAAGCATTGTACCAAGTTCTTCCAGGAAACCCGCTAGGATGACTATATCGTCGGCATATCGCAGGTGTGTAATGTATTCGCCGTTGATGTTAATGCCACGTCGTTTCCACTCCATCAGCTTGAACACGTCTTCCAACGCAGCGCTGAACAGTTTTGGAGATATGACATTCCCTTGTCTGACACCTCTCTGCAATTGGATGGGGCTCGTTGCTGTGTCGTGTACTCTGACGGACATGGTGGCAGATGAGTACAAACATTTCAACACCTCGATATACTGGTAGTCGATCCGGCACCGCTGGAGAGAATTTAGTACCGCCCAGGTCTCAATAGAATGAAAGGCTTTCTCATAGTTCACATAGGCAACACATAACGGCAAATTATACTCCTCTGTCTTTTGTATAATCTGCCGCAGTGTGTGTATATGGTCTATGGTACTGTAGCCTTTTCGGAATCCTGCTT
Organism: Thymelicus lineola; assembly: GCA_963932265.1. Classification (NCBI taxonomy): domain Eukaryota; kingdom Metazoa; phylum Arthropoda; class Insecta; order Lepidoptera; family Hesperiidae; genus Thymelicus; species Thymelicus lineola. Next base: position 12,470,003 of record OZ010688.1, read on the forward strand.
GTTCGGGTGGCTGAAAGTGGTCAAGCTTGCGTGCAATGTGATTTGTGAGGATCCTCGAAAACAGCTTATAAACGTGGCTCAGAAGTGCAATGGGCCTGTAGTTTTTCAAAAGGGCATTATCGCCCTTCTTGAAGAACAGCGTCACCACACTTCTGCTCCACGCTTCCGGGGTAGTTCCGGTTGATGACGGAATCGGTTTTTGAGCGCCACTAGAAAGGGTTTCCCTCCAGCTCTCAGAAGCTCGGTTGTGATTCCGTCATCTCCCGGTGCCTTGTTGTTTTTAAGCTGTTTGAGAGCCTCTCTAATCTCATACAGGCTGACGTCCGGGATATCTTCGGTTTGGCTCGCTTGTCGCTCTCCTCGCGAGGAGGTGGAGCTTGAGAGGAGGCATACAACCGTCTGTAGTATCTCTCAGTCTCCCTCAGAACTTCGGGTTTCGACGAAACCATGGTGCCGGACTCGGTCTTCAACCTCGTAAGCTGACTTTGCCCAATAGACAGATCCCTGGCGAACACTTTTGAGCCCTGGTTTCGCTCAATAGTGCTTTTTACACGATTTGCGTTGTGTTTTCGCAAATCGCGTCGCCTGCACTTGGAGATCTGTTCATTGAGCCGTCGGTATTCCCTCATAGAGGTTGGAGACTGCACACATAGTTCTCGTCGATCCCTCATAAGACCGAGAGTTTGTTCTGAGAGAACCTGAGATCTATCACTAGGGTGGGTCTTGAAATACTTCAACCCTACCTTGATGACAGTTGTTACCATCCTGGTGTTATACTCGTCCACTGACGTACACGATTCTAGGTACGCAAAACGGTTTTGCAGCTCAAGTTGTAAGTTTTCGGATCCCTGGATTTGGATAGGTGTTGGGCGATGCGTAGACGTCATCAGGCGTGACCGTTCCAGCTTCAGGTCGATATATAATGTGCCTCCTACAATTTGGTGATCGCTTCCGGTTTTAAACCTGCTGATCACAGATACATCATTAAATATGTGCCGTTTGTCTGTCAGAATGAAGTCTATCTCGCTTTTCGTGGAACCATCAGGACTTAGCCAAGTCCACTTGCGTTGCGGCTTCTTTCTGAAGAAGGAATTCATCATGAAGAGACCTTCCTTCTCCAAAAAGTTAGCCAGTAAGTGTCCTCGGTGGTTCCGTCGTCCAATGTGTAGGGACCCACTTTCATCTCGGCGCCGCTTTGCATGCCCAGTCTCGCGTTGAAGCCCCCATCACAACTTTAAATGAGCTTTAGAGGTATGTATGGCTCTGCTTATGTCCTCATACATAACCTCAACCTCATTGTCAGGATGTGTCGAAGTCGGCGCATATACCTGTACAACCTTCAACGAATACCGTTTGGATATTCTGAGTGTAAGGTACGCTACCCTGGACGACACGCTCCCAACTTGCACAATGTTGTTGACGAGGGACTTGTGAACGAGAAACCCGACACCACCTTGGGACAGATGTTCGCCCTCCTAGTGATAGAACAAGTTTCCGGATTTGAGTATTATCGTGTCCTCCCCCTCTCTTCGGACTTCAGATACACCCACAATACTCCAGTTTAACTTGTCTATCTCTTCTTCCAGCTCTTTCACCTTGTCGTCGGTCCTCAGTGTCCTGGTGTTATATGTTGCCAGGTGCAGAAGTCGTTTTTGAGATTGCTAGCCCGATCTCTGCCGGCGATTCTTAGTACCCGCTGTCCCACCGTTACCATAGCCGCTACCGTAACTAGGAATAGCGGGGCTGCCGGGGACTGGGGGCCGAGGCTTAGTTGTGGCTATCATAAGGGGGTTGTAGCCGGTAGTCACCACGCTTGGCCAGTGCGTGTTGGTGACCGCAGTAGATGTTCTTAGTCCGCAGGGAGACGCTGCTGCCCGTCTCCTGGAATATCCTATTAGTCGCCTTTTACGACATCCCAGGAAGAAGTAAGTGGACCCGGCACCACACGGGGGAACCATACCTATTTACAATGATTAAATTGGGGTTTATTTACAATGATTGAAGTTATACGTATTGATTTTATTAATTACACAAGCCTTAACAGATGTCCAAAATGCTCACCTCCTCGAGTGATGCAGATTTCAGCACGTTTGCACAAATTGTCCTTTACGCGGTTTAGCACAAGAACATTTCACTTCGAACTTTATCAAAAGCAGTCACTATTCTTAATTTTAATTCGTCTCTGTTCGAATACTTCGTAGCATACACAACACTTTTAACCTCCCCCCACAAATACAAATCCATCGGTGTGAGGTCCGGGGAGCGCGCCGGCCATGGCACAGGTCCTCCTCGCCCTATCCACCGATCACCGAAGTGATCATCTAAGTATATTTTGTATGTCTGTAATATTCTTTATTACCTCGTATCTTCTAAACGGTGGTCGGTAATAGAAACATAAAAAACGGTATTAGAAACAAACATCATCCATGCGTCGGTAATAGAAGCAATCGCTATTTTAGATTCAATTATTATTTATTAAATATTGTGTGATTTAATACTGAATTTACGTACTGAATATCATAGGATATTTAGTCATGTTAAAGAATAAATTAAAACACCTTTTCTAACATATCAACATATATCTAATTTTCTGAAGTTCATCCAAAGTCGGCTTAAACTGGCGGTAATAGGCGCGTTTACCTTACACCGGAGAAATGATATCATTGTGTTATCTCCAATGTCTTATTTCAATAGCATGTTAATTTCATGTCGATTCGTATGTATGCCATTGGTTATACTTTTCCTCGTGTTCCTTATTGTATCCAAAAATATACAGAATTTCCCAAATTAGGGTAGAATTTAGGCACTCTTTAAGATATTTTCGTTAAGGTAATTAGGGTAAGGTACCTTTTACCTTGTCGTAACAAGAATAATAAGTCAGTGATAATCATTTTGTTACTAAAATTACTAAAGATATATTTAACAATGTGTGATATTCCGGGTTTAGGGTTTATTTGGGGATATAATTAGAAGAGCGTATTAAAATTTTCAGCTTTAATAATAGAATGACAATCTGGTTGACATATTGCAAATACATTTCCTTCTTCTTTCTATATGGCCATATTACTACACAATGATATTCAAAATAAAACATTTGGTTGATCTTTACCGGGGTTTACATTATTAAGTACATACATTTCTACAAGTGGGCTTCTGTTTACACGGGGGCGTCCGGTTAATCTTCTTTGCAATAGAATAAACAACCGGTGCGATTTTAACCTGAATGCGAACAAATTAGCGACGGGTTTATTCGTACACGTCTGGGAGAGTAATTGCGAAATGCTTACGGAAGACATTTACCGCGGCGCGACGGACCAAAACAAACTACTTCTAAATTAACTAAGGCTTAGGATGAGGAGATAACATGCTGGTCAGTTTATTTTATTAAATAATTTCGTGCTAACTAAAGCAGAATAGCACCTAAATGAATTCGTGTTAAATCCAAATGTATATTGTTAAAAAGTTCTACAAGTTTATTTTTACAAAATACCTTGTTTTTCGTTTGTTTCATCTCTTAACGTTATTTCAGCGTTATCTACAGACAATATTTCAGCAAGCAGCAGAACCGCGTGGGCGTGCCTAAAAAAAGTTCGTGTAGCAGACGGTAAGCCGCGGTATTTAAAGAATACTTCGAGATATTATGATCTATGTATGTTTCTCGCGAATGTTATGTTGTGCACCTGGTTACCTGTTACGAAATACTTTATTTACGTTTACAGTAACTCTAAATTATATTATCTTCACTTGACATTGCCAAGCCTATAAGAAATGTTATTAGAAAATATTCCTTCCTTTCTAAAACTATTTACTTAGTATATCGAAATTATTATTGGTGCTAAAAGTGATTTCAATTAAAACGTATAGTATTTCGAAAATAATATTTATTATGCAATAAAAACCAAAACAAAGTGTGAAATAGTTTAAAAGCCAAGACTCCTGTTTGCAATAACACAAGGTTAATATTATCGTCATCAAGGTCGAAAATAATCACCGCGAACAATCCAGAAAATACCGACTGCATGAATAATAATATTATACTTATTTTAAGCGCATCTAATATTATGTTTACAGTAGATTGCATTACACATCTATATACAGCACTCGGTGTCATACGCAATCATACAAACGATTTTCGTTATGACATGTCTGAGATAGTTTACTAATTACTGACGATTCTAATCCTCGCATGCATGGATAGCGGCGTTGACGCGGCACATTCTACCGCGCGAAAGTGAGTCGCGCTATTTCAGTAGCATGAAGTCATGGAGAATTATTTTTGTAACGGAATCCAGTGGTGAAATTAGTCATGAAAGTCGAGGTCGCCAGGTGACAAGCGAATAAAAATACGAACACGTCGAAAGCGTTTATTAGTGCTAAATGTTACGTGAAGCGTGAGCTTTAGTGTTTTGTTTTGTACCTTATGCGGCGTCAGGTTCGTGCGAGCGGCGTCGTTGCCGGCCTCTAACTGAAGCGGCGGTAGGCGGCGCCCACGCAGCGAGCTTTCGGCCTCACCTGCAATGTTTCAGCGATCCGGATCGTTATTGATTCACTTGCTGCACTTGATGTCATCCCTCTTTTGTTATCGTACCTACTCCCTTTCAGATTTATTTTATTAATATCGATGATTGGACAGATGTGTTGCCAGATTGTAATATTTATTTCATTACAAGTTTATTAGTAGGAATGGGCGGAATATCAAAAGTATCAAATAATGCCCTACTTTTGTTACATTGATTAAGGAATATTTTTAAAAATGTTACATGATTTAAAAATAATACAATAATTTGATTACGTATTATTTACTTAATATTTAGGTAATAAGGGATTCTGTTTACATAATCATACATAACGGTCTTACCTTTGAATAACGCAGCTCCCAGTTCGCAGTCCTTGAACTTAAACTGAACCTTGAACGTACACTAATGACTGTGACGAGGTATGACTGTATGAGTGTGTGACAAATAAACTCTTATCCTCGGCTTCCAGTCTACGAATGAACCGTCTGGTTCAATTGCGAAATAGGCGAGAATTTTATTCAGTGTTCTCCAACTATTTTTAGGCGAGTGCGGTAAATAAAGTGTCAAATATTACACTGATTTTCAAGATCTATTTAAATGTCCTTCATACTTTTGTAAGTCGTTGATCTTTACTGTTCGTTCCCAGTTTCCGGGAACGTAAAATGTAATAATTTTTCGCCTCGTATTTTTCAAATTATTGCGCTCTCAATTTGGCAGAGTCGTGTCAATTTTACCCAAAGATAATTAAATAAAGGAATGTATTGATCTTTTTCCCGTTCCAGTATCGTTTTAAGGATTGATTTATAATTTATTATATCGAAACTCAGTCTTGTCTTTATGAAATTTTCAATATCATGTAATTTAGGGAAATGAATATTAAATCAAAAGTAGCAAGGTAATAACACAATTTACATTGAAGAAAGATACGGTTTCGGGTTCATTTCATTTTTAATAATTTTATTTTTAGATGGTTTTATAGGCAGGTATTGTAATATTTTTCAGTTCCATTTTAGGTCGCTATACATTCGCGATAAGATCTTTTGTGGTATACAAACTGTGGTATGTACTTTTTTCTTGACTTCATTACATATTATTTTTTATACAAATTAAGAAATCTATCTGTGTAACAAATGAAGATTATAATATGTGATCACCATCTGAAAGAAGTGACAATATTTACATAATATTACATGTTTATACTTTTTGTGTAAAATAAATTAAAAATAATGTTGTTAGGGTTTTTATTTGTCCAAGGCATCCGTATGCCTTCTTGAATCAATAAAGGTATTTCAGTTGCAGTGTCTGAATTGAATTGATGATACAAATTACATTACATTTACATTGAGAACTTACGGTTGGGTGGCTAATCGTTATCAGTTTATTCAACAACAATTTTTTTATACAGATTTTCGTTGTTTTATCAACTACCGATAAATTTATAGTGTCTAGTTCGATCAGAAAGAGAGAAACGTATTATTTGATTACTAGAGTTCTGCCCGCGGCTTTGCCTGCATTTTCCAGTTGATGGTTTACCTGTGTGCTGAATTTCACGAAAGTCTGTCCAGTCATTTTTAAGCGCCTTAAAAAAAGGAGGAGGTTCTCAATTCGACTGTATTTTCATTTTTGTTACCTCGGAACTTTTGACTGGGTGAACCGATTTTAATGATTCTTTTTTTAATCGAAAGTGGTGCTTGTCATGTACTTTCACTTAAATTTGAGCGAGATCTGACGAGCAGCTTTTGAGTTAACCCTAATTTTGAAGTCGGTTATTTTTGTCAAGAAATATTGCGTGTAAGAATAACAAACATCCATACAGCTTCACAAACTTTTACATTTTTAATAACTAATGCTAGATCATTGAACTATGTCATAGAACAGACATCTCGAACAAAATGTGAGTTCCGCCGGGAGATTCAATTTTCAAAATTGAGCCACGGTTCTCCTTTCAAAATCGAACGAATCTATTGAAGATTGAAGCCAAGTGTCGCCAATGCATTGGGACATACATGGCGTTCGGGGTGTCTGTTCTATACGCTAGTAATAGTACTTCAATGTGCCATCCATGTTTTAGATCGAATAAGAACCATGTGTCCAATTTCCTTGGATGGTATTTATACAGGTCATGTAACGTGTTATTCACTCGCAGTAAATGGGGGATGTATGCAGAAGTGAAGTGTTGCTTTTATTTTTAGTTCACGAATTCAGAACAGGTGTGTTTATGCTACTGAATGATATTAACGTTAGGGTTGACACTTGTTTACATTTGAGTGTCTGCTTTTTATGATCAGTTCCCGCCACTTTTGGTAGCATTTTTAAACGCGTGTTATTTTTGAAGTTATACATCTTTAGGCGCGTTATGAAATAAATGGAAAAAATTATGAGAGTGAAATTTTAAGATTTGTAACACGGACGGTGACACAAAAACGACGGTGACGAAAAACGTCACGCGCATTTTTAAAAACGCTCGATTTGACAAAATGGTTATTATTATTTTTATTATATTGTTTTTTTCCATATATATTTTTTAACATTGTTTTTTGTTTTTTTTAATATTGTTTTTTTTTAATTTTTTAAATGTTTTTTTTTTGATGTTGTTTTTTTGCAATTTTTTTTTCATGCCAAAGAAGGCGCTTCTCAGGCGCGTACATATGTAGGTTAACACGTTAATGTTTTTTAACGGTATTTAGCTTGCCCTATTGGTGTGAGTTAAATCTTGCTAGCTTAATTAAACCGACTTTCTCTTATTGTATGGAATTTAAAATTTACATAGGTATTGTACTATATTGTATTATATTGTAATTTTTATTGTATTGGACCTGTCTAATATAATATATCCTAATCCATTATTCTATCTTACTTATAGGTGAACTTTATTTTTATGTAGTTCTATAAATCTAAATTAATTAATTTAAAATTTAGTTTTGAATCCACTCTACCGTGGGCGAAGCCGCAGGCAAAAGCTAGTTTGAGATAAAACAATACAGTCGTCGTTTAATAGAACTAAACTAAAAAAGAGACCTGGCCAACCCTATATGCTATAATTGTTTCAGGGCTGGTGTGATGATATCTACGATGATGCATGTATGTAAGATTTCAGTACCATGATTCATAGTGACAGTGCATTTCGTAATCCTATTAACATTATAAATGTGATAATGTTTGGATATTTGTTCCTCAATCACGCCACAACAACTTACCCGGTTTGGCTGTTTGGAATGGAAATAGCCTATGCCCTGGATTAACACATAGGCTACTTTTATCTCGGAAATGTTCAAGATTTCGCGAGATTTGTAAAAAATCGATCTCTACTGCGTGAAGTTGTGGGCAAAATCTACTTTCATTTATTATGTAAATTTAACATAATACTGTGACATGTATGTAACATATAGGAACAAAAGTTGCGCGCGGAAATGTAACAGAGTTGCACATTGTTAGTTGTGCAATATGAGACTTTCCCACAAATATCATCCTATTGTAATTTAAAATTAAATGGTCATGGATAGATATACTCGTACCAATATAATTATGTACGACATATTATCATAATTTTATGCAGCACACATAAGTATTATACAGGGTGTCCCAGCGCGAAGTGACCGCCCGGCGTCTATTGATTATGTGGACAAAACAATCGACAAAAACCATTAAAGTAAAGGTCTTATCGGTTTGGTTTATTTTTTATTAGCTTTTTAATTTTTTTTTAGAAAAACCTGACTTGTTGCACTATTTTCAAAATATTTTTTTTGTTTTTCATTTATTTTCATTCTGTTTTTTGTATTTAGTAGCTGTTTTCATAGTTTATCTATTCGAGGTATAAAATGTACCTTAAATTAAATACGACATTTTTTAAAAACAAATTAAGTAAAATTTTTTTGAAAAAAATTACCCTTTTTCATTGAATTTCGCTAAAAAGTTAGAAAAATGCCCTATGAATATTATTTTTTTATTATTTATTATTAAATAACATGATAATACCTACAAAATCTCACTAAAATGTTTGTAGTTATCTCAGTCATTTACCGAACTACAAACTCTTGAAGTATGCACCCTATTTTCGATAATAAGAAGAGTAGACTTTTAAAACCAGGCTAGTGGATCATTTAAGTGTCTTACTATGAAAAATACCTTTTGCCCTTTGATATAATAATTTTAAAGGTAAGGAAACAATAAAAACAAATGGAAATTTAAATCATTTATTTTAAAAAAATCAGTAATTCATTCATAACGTTTTCGAAACGACCGCCATTGGCATTAATACAAGCTAAGGCTCAAAATGACATCCTTTGAGTGGTTCTTTGCACTTCCAAGAGGTTCGCTCCTATTTTTGTAGCATCAGCATCAATACTTTGTTTCAATTGAGACCTTGGAGGACAATCTACTGGACCACCTGTCTCTCTTGATCTCCTGATTTAACTCTCTTAATTATTATTTTTGGGGTCACATTAAACAAAAAGTGTATGCTGTGCCAATAGCTACGAGAGAACAATTGAAACAGAGGATTGATGCTGCTACCATAAAAATAGGAGCGAACATTTTGAAAGTGCAAAGAACCACTCATAGGATGTCATTTTGAGCCTTAGCCTGTATTAATACCAATAGCGGTCGTTTAGAAAACGTTATGAATGAATTACTGATTTTTTTTAAATAAATGATTTAAATTTCCATTTGTTTTTATTGTTTCCTTACCTTTAAAATTATTATATCAAAGGGCAAAAGGTATTTTTGATAGTAAGACACTTAAATGATCCACTAGCCTGGTTTTAAAAGTCTACTCTTCTTATTATCGAAAATAGGGTGCATACTTCAAGAGTTTGTAGTTCGGTAAATGACTGAGATAACTACAAACATTTTAATGAGATTTTGTAGGTAATATCATGTTATTTAATAATAAATAATAAATAAATAATATTCATAGGGCATTTTTCTAACTTTTTAGCGAAATTCAATGAAAAAGGGTAATTTTTTTCAAAAAAATTTTAATTAATTTGTTTTTAAAAAATTTCGTATTCAATTTAAGGTAGATTTTATACCTCGAATAGATAAACTATGAAAACAGCTACTAGATACAAAAAACAGAATTAAAATAAATGTAAAAACAAAAAAAATATTTTGAAAATAGTGCAACAAGTCAGGTTTTTCTAAAAAAAAATTAAAAAGCTAATAAAAAATAAACCGAACCGATAAAACCTTTACTTTAATGGTTTTTGTCGATTGTTTTGTCCACATAATCAATAGACGCCGGGCGGTCACTTCGCGCTGGGACACCCTGTATATTCTGAACTTAGGACCAATGTATTTTCTGCCTGTAATTGATGAACGAAGGCGTATAGCACTTTAAAGCAAACGCACACAATTTAAATGATCACTCATACATCTATGTACACATCTACAGAAACATTGGTTCTGACGCAAGTGCGTTCTTATTCTGGATTCTGAGAAAAAAGTAAATAAAATTTGTTTTGTAGCAGACAAATCTCCTGATATATTTGAATGAGAAGCTTATCAAACTTATTAGAAGTTTCGCGCGGTAATTTAAAGCATACATTAATCTTATAATAATGAATAACCGTTACTAAAAGAAAAATAATTAATAAAAATCAAAACCAATGCAAAGAAATTCAATAAAATATTTAGATAAAAGAATATAGTTACTTTATGATATACTCCAATGATTTTTTTTTCATGTTTATCTTTACAAAATCATTGGTTAGCATGCTAGTAATTGTGTTATCCCAACGTTCCTAACTGGGTCCTAGTTCATCATCACAAAATTCAAAACATTTAAAAAAATTATAATAAACGATACCAGGATCCTTACGGCTAGTTTCCTAAAGTTTTCCACAAGTTTTTAAATGTTTATTTGTGGCCATAAATATGATAAATAGGTAAAAGCCTTATCGATATTTCATGACAAGGTTGATTTATTTTTCAAATGTACCTAGCTTAGTGAAACGTCTTTTCCGAAATGGAAAAGTGGGTAAAGATTCATGAGGTCGTCGATTTTCATGATGACCTGCATTATAATTGAATAAATACCTCTAGCATTATTAATTTTCAAAATTGTATTTGTAATATGTAACTATTAGATACTCAGAAAGCCCATTAGGAAACCTGAACATCTACGACTATGGAGTGTTCGCGAAAAGCTGTTATCGTCTGACTGGTAATCGACGTTTGTCCAATATAGTGTTCTAAGGCATTTTACTGTACCTAATTGTGAGAATATATCCAAATTCCAATCCCTCTCTGGATGCGTGTCGTAAGAGGTGACTAAATCCAGTCCGCTGGTGGCAAGGCCCCTCGGAGGGATTATATTGGTAATGTTAATATTAATAGTTCTATAACCATAATCAGTGATGCCTTTGGTGACGCAGACTGGTGTCCATGGGAGACGATAGCAACTTACAAGCAGGTGGATCGTCGAGGAGTATTCGATCCGATAAAATCGTTAGGCTTGCTACACAAAAATATAAATTACGCAATGAATTACCGCGAGCGTATTACGTCAGTATGTCCCGGCTACCTTGGCAAGGCTGCTTGTGACACATTGACAACTGCAATTTCTTGCTCAGTCTTACGAGGAGCAAAACTTGGATTTATATTATTTATGTAGGTACATACTTATTAGATAATCATTTTAAATGACAATGTTAAGAAGTTGTTTACACTTTTAATTTCATCAGGGCGAGGTTTTTCTAATGAATTCAGAATTTCTATCTACAATTATGAATGAAAGTCCAGAAGAGGAAATAGGAGCTTTGTTTATTTACCAGTCGTAATCCTTTTTGTACAATAAAAATAAACCATACAGTTTTTGTATCGTGATTGTATTGCAGGCGAGTCCCGTTTACTTCCGAATTTAGCACTGCCATGGGTCAGCATATATGACCCATGACAGCTACTTACCATCATGTTTACTGCCAGCTCGTTTGACAGCTATTCCCATAAAAAAATTACAACGTAAACAAAAAATCCACAACTATTCATGAACAACTGGACGTCTCCTATTTTTCCAAGCAGTTTTTACTAATGTACCTATACATAAATCTCAGGATTGACCCTCGGTCAGAAATTTATCCATTATTTTCTTCTATATTGTTTATCAGAACCCTATTTTTATCAAGGACAGGGTAATAAGTAACATTATACGGAATTCAATTATCCATCTCGTCAGCCGCCAATTTTATGAAAATAGTATTGACGTTGATCTGTAAACCTGGGCATTGTAGAATATCGATGTAATCTACACTAATATTATAAAGAAGAATGATTTGTATGTTTGTAACGAATAAACTCAAAAACTACTGGACTGATTTAAAAAAATCTTTCACCAATAGAAAGCTATATTAGTTCTGAATAACATATTTTATATAGCTATATTTTATTGTGATTAATAAATATTTTTTTATTCATCACAAGTAAATATTTTTAACGCCCACTAGTGTAATATATTATACGTATTATAACTAATATATGTATAAGGTACGCTTTATCCACTATTATTTTCAGCGTTTCTATTATCTTTATATCATTGTAAAAGGATACATCTAATTCATTCATATCTTTTTTTAGGCTTTTAGTGTTAACCGTAATGTCAATGAACAAAGAATTATTTCACCATCTGTTAAAGTCTGTTAAAGTCAAATTTTTTTTAAGGTATTGTTTTGTATAAAAAAGAACAAAAATAAATAAAACAACAGTTTGTACGTCCACTTTTTATATTTTAACTGTTCAATTTCCTCTATAATAACTATACAAAATTAAATCACTACACTTAGTTTAAAACTATAATAATAAGACATTAAGATTATACATACGTAAGGTATCTAGTAAAATACTGCAAGATAGTCAGAAAAGTATGTCACAGCGATGTAATTCTACATTTACCCAGCTCTTAAAATGTACAACTGCTCGCTGTATACCTATTTTTAATTACAAAACCGATGCTTTAAACTAATTAAAACAGTATTAAGTGCTCCTATAACATTGTCAAAAAAAACATATGAGTAACTTAGGTAAGTTTATCTTTGGATATACATACAGATAGGAACGAATCACAGAATAATTATACATTTAAATTGTAAGAGTGTACAGTAACTTTTTTTTATCAACATACGTATAATTCTAGATTTTAAAGTATGTACACATAGCTTACAAATCAATGTAGATTAGTAACATCTAAAAGTTATTAGTTAAAATTTGACACTTAGAATGTAACTACTAGTTACACTGTAGATAAATATATTGATTTTAGAACATTCTTGACATTAAAATTCGACAAAGACATTATGGAGCGGAAAGTATTAACTAGTGCGTCCGGAGAGTTGGATTCTTATTTCTGTTGTCTATCGTCCTCGGAGCTGCTGGCTTTCACTTCCTTGGGGAGAGTTGACTGAAATATCGAAATATATTAAGTCAATAAATTTATGTGTAACCAATGATATTATATTATAAAAAGAGGTAGATTTGCCAAGACGGCGCTGAAATTACGTCAGTCAAATTTAGTCAAGTATAGCGATTTTAATTCAGACAGTTGATAGCTGCCTCTGAGTGAGGCCGTCTAGCTGTCTTTTTCACTATTATTGTTTTAGTAGTGCCATCCCTTTTACATAATTTACCAATGTAATAGTGATTGGTGTAATGAAACAAAAGATAAACGTGTGTGTGTTGTAGCTCGGTCGGAACAGATTTTTTGATTGATTTGTAAGGGCGTAACGTATCTATAGTTTAATATCATTGTGTGTAACAATAAGACTTGACAACAATATGTAGGGATATGTTACAACAGTGTAAACCTATAAAAAATAACATACAGTTATACAATATTTACGTTTTTATTTTTATGTTTACAATCTCGACACAACAGCGTACAATCCAGTATTTTCTAATTCTCAGCGCGTATAATGACCGACATGGAAAAGGCTGACCGAATTCCAGTGTGTATAATTTCCTATTTAATTTATGCTACATGTGTCTTTGAAAGGAATGAATCTCTTTAGCGTAAGTATTACCTCGTATGGCATCAGGAACATGTTGTTGTCAGAGCGACGGCCGAAACGGAGGCGCATAGACGGGGCTCGTACGTCACGTTCTTGATCCTGTTGTAGAAATAATACGCATTAAAATATAATAAATATTTGTCTTCCATCTATTTAAAGCTTACCTACTTACTACAAGGCACATTGTTGTTTACCGCACTGTCCATTGTTTGGCAGTTGTTACTCTTTAGTTTATAAATATTCAAGTTTTCTCTACAATATTTATTAGGACAGTGTTATAACTTTAGTTTAAAATGAAGGGGAGAAAATGAGGTAAAAGATTTGAACTCGTTGTTGTTTTGTGGAACAATTAAGCTATCACAAATCTTCATTAATCCGTGGCGTCTACTTGTAACATCGGAGATAGATAGGTTTCCGCTATTTACTATTTGTAAAGAAAAACACATTTTGAGTTGTACTAAGGTCACGTAAGGAATTCCCGTTTATAATTCGGATTTCAGCACCTTCGGATTGGGGCCATTTGTCATAAAACGCGTCAATTGTCGTAACAACGAATAGTGGCTTGTTAGGGCTCGGAACTTCATTTGACGCTTTCATACCACATCAAGTTTTTATAGCACGCATCAGTGCGAGTCATGACCTGCAAAGAGCTCATTTGAAAAATATTACGAGTACTGTTAACTGATTTATACCGTACGGGATAGAACGATCCAGTAATTAATTAACAATACCAATAATATGGCGTACTTAACAGTACAGGATAATGGGAAAGGTACTGTGGATTACGAGCAGGTAGGTAGGATTATGTGCATGTACGTTGTTTTAAAGTACTGCTATTAGTAGATGCACAGAGTTATATCGTATTGTAATTAATGGTTGTTAATAAAGCTAATTATGAAGTCAAATGCTGAATAAATTCCATTGTTGTATGCATCGAATATGACATAAATTGCACAGACATTGATAGGGAACTGTAGTGATACTAAATAAATAGTGTTCCGTCATAGGACGACTCAATGGGATTAGTGGGATAGACCTGATAATTTTACTATAAATAAGGTTTAGTGAAACAGGACATTGAGAGGCTCTACACGTTTCCTATTCCTATTCATTCGTAGAGCTCTATAATTTTTTAAGTACAGACCGTGAACATAAATTCAATCTCATCATTCATACTGCCACGGTGAAAATCGAACCTATGATAATTTAAATGGCAGTCCAGCATGGTATCCATTAAGTCATATAAGTACATCAATATCCAATCCAATCCTACTAATATTTTAAGTGGGAAAATTTGTATGAAAAATACTACTGAACGGATTTTTAGGAAATTTAGCACACAATAACACCATGATTCTATTCCAGATAGGATATAGGGTACAGGGTACAGACTACTATCCCGGAAAACGGGGACAAAATCGCGGGCAGACCGCTAGTTATTCATGTATTAAGATGTACCTATACTTTTTTTTATACTTGAAAAAATAAATCATTCATTCATTACTACGTACCTCCTGCGGAAAGATATGGGGCACGGCGCGTTCGTCAGAGCGGCGACCGAAGCGGAGACGGACTGGAGTGCGCACGTCACGAAGGGAGAGAAGATCGTCCATCTCGTCCAGCTACAAGGAAATCATTATACGTCGTCATCATCAACATCATATCGTTCAAAGCTCAGCGGATTATATTTATCCTAACAGCGAACGCGGTCGGTAGCTGGATGAGTGACCGCTAGTGAATAGGAACAAGTATGAATGGACTTTTAAATATCGTTTTTTTAAATATCGCTACACTTATATAGTCCCAAACTAGGATTCCCTGGTCGGGGGTGTCTTGGACATTACATAAAAACAAGACACACACAAACAGACCGAGAATAGAAATTCAAATTCATCACCTCGCTGGGAATTGAACCCAGGACCCGGCGATCCGGCATGATTATCATCCACACATTGCACCACACGGGTCGTATAATACAATGATAATAATTATCTTCTTATCATTATTTATCAAAAAACAACATTAAAAATATGTAATAATATGACTAAGCAACAGAAATGCTAAAATTCAATCAGGGGACTAAATCAGTCAACCAAGACTACATGTAAGAACCCGAATTATCGAGTTCAGTGGTTCAGTTAATAGAATAATTAAGATAGATAATATCCGCGGGTTGGGAGACAAAAAATCATAGCTTTTTTACTGTCAAAAGTGTTTATAAGTTAATTAAATTTTTAATAATCGACCCCCTACTAAAAGGTGGTCACCTTCAAACACGAACATCAGAACACAAAATGCATCATCGAGGCGTTGTCGGTCTATCCACGGTCTATTTTAGAAGAAATATACTAGCTAGAGCCAGGAGAGTAAAAAGTTCTACCACGGCATATAAAGGCATTCCGGGAGGGCCGACAGAATTGAAAACTTGAACAATTACGGCTGTATTTTATGTCAGGAAATATTTTATTATACAGGAAATACTTTTAAATGAAGTGTTCTTTTATTCATTACATTTTTAGTGCATGGCTGCCAACGTTTCATAAAGTATATTATTATGTAAGTAAACTACAATCTTGATATTAATACGAGCTGTAAATTAAGGAACTATAGTTCTGTACTTCTCTCACAATCAGATATGGCACCACAAGTAGGTGTCAATTAAATCTTACTGTATGGTTTCATCCACAGACATAGTAAAGTTTTATCCGAAGTTTTGACTTCAAAAACCGGATGCCATAACTTCGTCCGCAGTCCAACGAGCTGCAAGACTGCAACTCGAGCAGAGGAGGTTGAATCAAGTAGACAGTTGGACTCAAGAATGTTTGAAACATTCTTTGAATGGTGTAAGGAACACCTCAGAATTAAGTTAGAATCTTCATAATGAAAAAGTTTAACCCAACAATTTCAATACAACAATATAAAACTTTTTTAACCGATTTCAAAAAAAGGAGAATTTAATTCGATTGTATTTTTTTATGTCTGATACCTCATAACTTTTTACTTGGTGTATCGATTTTGATGATTCTTTTTATATTCGAAAGCTGGAACTTGTTGCGTGGTCTAGCAAGATCTAACGAGTAGTTTTAGAGATATCCCTAATTTTGAAGCCGGTTATTTTTTAGAACAATTATTGTAATCTTTTACAATATTGCAATAAAAATTAAGAGACAACCATTACACCCAATGTTATGTCCTCAGCCTCACACATACATGCATGACTAAGCTCAGTATCTTTTGTATCAGAATCACTCCCGGAGAATTGCAAAAAGAAATCCTATCCGATAATAATTGATCTTGTTTTGCCTCGGTTAGGGTAAATGGAGCAAACAATGGAGCGGTACTCAGTACTCGTTCAGATAGCTGGCAACGCAAAACATTATCCACTTTCGTGCGAGTTTTATCGTGCAATATCCACCCTGAGTACTTAATATATTCAAACAAAAAGGCTTTGCGGCTGTGGGAAAAATGTGAATCGGCAAGAATTTTATGTGTGTGACGTTTTAATTTTGGTTCTACTTCGGTAGGGCTCAAAGTGAAGCGGTATTTGTTGAGTTGTGTATATCTCATAGATCTGTCCCTCTGTCTATTCGATTGTATAATAATTGGCAATTTATTTATTGGAAACCGCTACAACTATGTGTTTAAAGATTTTAAAAAGTTTAAAGTTTTATAACGTGCATATAGGAATTTCGGAAAAAGAAATAGATTTTTAACCTTTAATTTAAGGAGGGGACAAGTTGCTGTAAGTTGGAAAATGGTTCTAAGTACTAAGTAGTAAGAATAATAATGTGGGTTAGGTACCTACACTCCCGCAAAGTTAGACGTAGACGAGAGTGTACTAAGCTACAACGAATGCCCGGTAAATTTCCCGTGGCACTGCGTGCTTGCTCGTCTCGTTTCGCTCGAATTTCGATAATTTCGAAGATTACGGGATACGGAATACGGGATCACAGAATGCTCTAGAACCCGTAATTCCTTCAGAAATTCAGCGAGTAGTGTAGAGACGAACCAATCGGATTGTCCACTTATTACGTCAAGGAATTTCAACTAGTAATGTACCCACAATCAGTATCTACCTGCCATACCTGCATCCTATCGTGTTATCGTGTGAAGAATGAAATTACGCAGGTGTGGCCAGAACAGGAAACATGCTAATAGGGGCGGTTATTTCGACACACCAAAGGAACGACACACTAATAACGCGCTAACTCAGGCGCATTCCAGCGTAGTAGTTAACATTAACGTTAACGCAGATGTAGCAGAGGAAAAAACGAAAGTTACTAATGCTTGAGGCAGAATGTTGGGGCGGAGCGGGTCAGAGCGGCGGCCAAACCGCAGCCGGAGGGCGCCGCGGTGACCGTACGGACTTGTGGGTTAACGTGTGTCCAATGTCCATCAAACGCATCATGTTGTTCGACGAGGAACTTCAACGATGAGTAGTAGTAGTAGCAGTGGATGCATAAAAACTAATGATGTGCATATTACCGGCGCCTGAGGCGGCATGTTAGGGTCGGAGCGGCGGCCGAAGCGCAGCCGGCGGGATGGTGATCGCACGGACTTGCGGGCCAGCGCGTGCCCGTCCAGCGCGTCGTGTTGCGCCAGCAGCGAGTACAGCCCGCCCAATGACTCCCACCCGTTGCCGTTGTCCACCGCTGGGCCTGGACAACATTACGTCGTGTCATTGCACATATCCATACATATAATAAAACTATAACTGATCGAGGTCTGTAAGAATTGAGAGAATTGAGAATTTAAACTTTTACTAGCAGCATTTATTAACGCAATAGATAGAGTTAGTAAAAATAAGTATTAGAATTTTTGTCTATTTGTCTGTGTGTTTGTTCCGGCTAATCTCATTTTAGATTTACATGCAGTGTCCGAGATCGAGTTAGCGTTATTTTGAAAACAGATTCTACATTTCATTTCACTCCAAAACGACCTCCCAAAGTGTCCTAACTCCTTGACCCTTTCAGGTACAGCCATGTAAATTTTTATGTTTATCTGTGCATGTACTTTTTGGGAGGTCGATTTAGAGTTGGGATGAGATGTGAAATCCGTTGCCAAAATATAGCTAATTCGAGCCCGGAAGCTGTATAATATAATAGGGATATTATGTATCTAATGTAATTGTAAATACGGATGGCTCATTAATTCATTAGTTCCACATCATTGATATGTTATTTCTTCCAGAATCCAATTCATTCATAATCTGCAGCTATCCCGTAATTAAATTGACCTATAGATGAATTATTTATTTAATCTTTATTATACCTAAGACAGATTAAAAGGCGAGTGGCTACGAGCATTCTCTATCAGCCAACCTTTGGGCAAAGCGGAAAACAGAAATGGCGGTATTAAATATTAAGTACTCTACGAGTTATGTATAAATAGGTATATATGATTATGAGTAACATAATTATATATATGTAAATATATATACGTGTAAAAATAAATTTAAGTAAGACTAGATTGCAATTTTTGTAAAATAACGTAACGTTCTATACCTATGCTAATGATAATGTAGTTAAGATAAGATTTCGCAGTAAGTGAAATATGTAAATTCTTAGTGAAAATTGAAGATCTTCTTAAACCTTTTAAATTTAAAGCAAAAGAGAATTTGTCTAACTTTCCACTTACTGGCTAAGAAAATGGGATGCAACACTCTTTTTAAAGGACACCTGCTACAGATTTTTCTTATTTCAACTGAAAGAACTTGCCAAAACCCTCTTTTTGCCAAAACCGAATAGCGCTGAGGACGAAGGAATCTGCTATGAAGCCAGATCGGTGAACGGGAATCGAGAATAATAAAGAATCATGTGAGCGCAACTGACGATCATATCATATTTGTTGACACAGAAATTCAAACTTCTCTTTGAGGTACGATAGAGTTGTTTGTTCAAAAACAATAGTATACAAAGTAGCTAGTGAGTAATCGTACAAGACTTGTCAACGTTCACGAATTGGAAGCCATTCAAGTTGGCGGCGATAGGAGGAAAATTTACGTAGACAAAAGATAAAATATGGGCAAGTTATAATATTAAGACCAGTGAAATTGGATTACAATTAAAAATTTTCTGCTAAACTTTAGACATTAAAAATACCTAATATGTAACATTCCGGAAGAGTGTAGTTACCCACAACACAGGGTATCCTTGTGTGGGAACTACGTTATATATAAGTCAGTCATCTATAACATACTACAGTTTCAGTAGTTTGTTTTGTGTAGTTAAGTAACTATCACACTTTTTATAAGCGACCCGGAATTTTTGCGGCCCATTGTATTATGAAACGAATAGCATAATTCACGAGACGGACACTTATTGAGTAGGTCCATACTGACACCACATCGGCATAACCTATAATGGGTAAGATAAGGGACTTCACTAGGGTTATCTTTACCTGAGTTGGAGGAAAAAAATGATTTAGGGTGAATTTATTTTATAAAGAAGATAAAACCATTCTTTAATTAAGGGGAGGTGAGGGTTATTCGAAATGTCACGATCGATGAAGTATAGTTCTAACTACACACTTTTCCCTATGTGTTTCTGCATCAGTTTCTCGCCGAATAGTTTGATTTAAAAAATCACTACTCAGACTACTTATATTATAGAACAATATGGTATCGATCAATTATTTATTATCAACGGTAACTATTCAATGTAAATAATCAATACCCTACAGTTACTTTAACAAAAACTTGTTTCAGTACTTGAACATACTTTCTCATAATAATATTATGGTGAATTTGAACGGAAAAGTTATAATTATTTTCTTCATATTAATAACAAAACTTACATACGTCTTCTGTTGTATCAACAAGGTAAAACTTTGAAAATACAAGAAGAAATATGTAAACGAAAACCAAAGTTTATACGAGTACACTTTAAATGTTTTACTCTTGTTAGGATTCTTCTTAAAAACAGTATTGATAAGTAGGTTATTGAGTACAACTTTACCATCTTATACAGAGTACTTACGAGTAAGTATACAGAACCTAAAGAACCTAATGAGCAGCGCGAATATTAACGGGTAGATGAAAATGTACAATACCAGAATATTTAAGAATGAAAATTGTTTAAAAGCATATTTCGTGAATCTTATAATACGGCTACAATATTAATGGATGATATTATTAATATTCAATGTCTTTTACGTGTTTTATTGTTTCAAAGAAACATCTCAATCAGGAACTTACAATAGGACTTACATAACTTACAGTTAAGTAAATAAGGTATGGAGATTTGTATTTTGTTATATAAATAATTTATGCCTGTAAACCTATTTATCATATTAATCCTTTATATTATTTATTTCTGTCATTAAAACAATGATGAACAATGATACTTACCGGCAATAATATAAATTATAAAGTAAGAAATATGTTCATTGGCTACTTGCAAATAAAACACATTTTTTGAGGATATTGTATTAATTTCATTATAAAATATTTTTAAAAAGATTTCATAATTATATTACAATATAGCACAAAAAATAATTTTATCTCTTGTGTTGTCAATAATTTTCAGGATTTCAGGAATAATCGAAAATTTTATTTCAAGTTGGGCTATTTTAATAATTGCTATTATTTTACCCATACAAAATAGCATACGCATCATATGCTAAACCTCGATTAAACGTAGTCTATTAATATGTTAAACGGTGTCCTCTGGAGATAATTACGTTACTTAACTAACCGAACCAAAACTTTCATATAAGTTAATATTATATCGGTGTACAATTTTCCTTTCACGTAAGTATACGCTACAATTCAAACTCTAGTGTACAGATCCAATAATTTTCTAATAATAAGTCAGTACCGGCGCAGTTAAAATACCTTCTCGTATATTTAAGTACCTATATTAATGTAAAACAATGATTTATGAGACATCTTTCAGCATAATTTTATCAAACAGTAGGGAAATAATCTGTGTTATTATTTGTTTTGTTATTTGGCAGGTTATAAATGATAGGATTCTGTTGAAAGTCTAATATTGGGTACATTCACTACATTAACCTGAAATTGAACTTGTATTCAAATTATCATAGAGTTCCTATTCATCGTATGATTTATTATGATTATACTTAGTGAAGCCACGAACATTTAATATTGTGTTGCCTTTTAAATGACAAATACTTAGATTAGATTTAACCATTCCTACTATATCTAATACCTTTAAACGAGCAATTCTTGTATATATATATATAATTGGAATCTCGGAATCGGCTCCAACGATTTTCATGAAATTTAGTATATAGGGGGTTTCGAGGGCGATAAATCGATCTAGCTAGGATTCATTTTTAAAAATGTCGTTTTATCGGTGTTATCAGGCAATGATAAACTTCTACAATATACTCTTCCTGACATCTATTGGCAAGTAGCAATACTAAAGCTACTTCAGTAAATGGCGTTGTTAAGCAACACTAAACCGAGCAAAGCTCGGTCATCCGGGTACTTTTTCTTTAACCCTATAGAATTTTTGAAAAAATGTTTGAGTTAACATAACATTAACATACTTTCTTAGCCCAGAGATGTAAGGGGTTTTGGCGATCTCCTTTCTTTGCTGATTTCTGAATCTTTAATCAATACGAGTATTTTGGGTACGGTTTCGGATACGGTTAAAAACATTAAGCGACAGGCACCCTGGTTTATTTATTTAAATTCACTTGAATCAATTTGAGGTTCAGTATACAATAATATTGAATTCGAATAACCATCCAATGGATTCCAGGATTTCGATATGCCTGCCGTTGTATGCCGAATCCGTATCATTAATCCGGAACGCGGACACAATTTAGCTATTCCAAATTAAGTCACGGTCACCCACCTGTTTTCATAAATCGTACCGACCTTTTACTAATGAAATTGCATAGATTTGAATATAGTTAACTTAATAAGACAATTTATATTGTTACAATACGAAAATTGTTAGAACCATTTCTATTGAAACGTTATTATATTATTGTCTTCGAACAATGAAATATGCAAATCATTCAGCTTATAGCCTTGCGTGAAGTTACTGGTAGAATCATTGATTGCTTAAGAAATCTTGTAATTTTATTAGACAGTATAAAAGGTGTAAGGAACTTTTCCTTCTTCAAAACTAAACCACCCTTCCACTGCCCTTGGAGCCACATTTTGGGAATTGAATTGCGTAATGTCGCAAATATTTTTGCTAAACATGATAATGTTACGTTGGTAATGTTACTGAAGTCATAAGCGGCTGTCACCATTCGCTACCCGATCACTACCGAGTAAATAACAAACACAGATATTTTTTTTTAAATGTGTGTAATAAAATATTCTTTTGAACGTTTGACACATGAGCGTGCACAGATAAATGCAATCAATAATGTAACGTCAGCCGAAACGGTTTAATGGGAAACGTGACATCCCGTGACGTGGATCCATATCCAGTAATAGATTTATGTTTGCGTGCGTTATTACGAAAAGTTTCACGTATTCAACTTCATGGCTTAAAATATAAATACAATTTGACGTCCCTGAAAGCTTTACTCGGTCGGGTTTTTGTTATTAGTCTGGTATCGCGTTTTTAACAGGAAACGGAATTCTCTCTGCCATTGAGGAGAATGAAGACCTAATTTACAAAAATGTGGATCATCTTATTTGAAAATGAACGTCTCTACTAAATATTATCATTACAACCTATAAATGGAAATAATTAGGTAATATTTATATTAAATAAATAGAAATAATATAAATTAGGTACTTGATCTCTAATTAACTTATCCATATTTTTGTAGAGTAGCCTTTGTGTTTCCTTAATGGCAGGGAGAATTCCATCCAAGTAGAGTATTTTCTTTATACTGTTGAAAGGGCTATGAATTTTTCTGTAGCTGATGAGCTAAGTAGCCAACTAACTCCAATGGAAATTCGTAACACTTTTCCAACGCGTTACCGACCGAAAATTTCAGATATAAAAGCTAAACAAGTTTTAATATATTCACATAGATAAGAAGAAAAAGAAGAAAAAACATTTATGTAACTGAATAAATGGCATAGCAATAAAGTTTACAAATTGGTGGTATATTAATATAGAATACTAGCTGTTGCCCGCAGCTTCGCACGCGGAAATTATGCTTAATGTGAAATTATGTTTGTATCCATCACAAAAGAAAATTTAATAACAGGCTAATTTATATTGAATTTAGGACTTTATAAAGTAAAACCTACGATACAATCACAAATCATTCCTCCGGAAGCGGGTTTTGAAAAATAAACAATATTCACATTAATTTGTTCTCTTTCTTTTTCATGAAAAATTTGAAAAATTCCAAAACATGTATTCCATCAATTAAAGGAGAAACGTTTGAAGCAAATTTAAAGCAAATTGTTGATATTTTAAAAATAATCCATACAAAGTTTCATCTTGTTTCCAGGGAAACCCTTTAATTTTTCTGGATGAAAAGTTTTCTAAAATATGACCAAAAGTATAAGAAACAACTTAAACAGACAGACAAACAATAATTTTAAAAACAAATTTTTGGTGCTCTAACATGTTATTGAAGTATTATTTATTAGTTAAAAATTTCAATATTAATCCCTCTCCCTCTTTTTCTCTCTCTCCCTCTCCCGCTGCCTGTCCCGTTCCCGGACCCTCTCCCGCTCTCTTTCCCTCTCCCTCTCCCACACCTGGTCTCTCGCCCGCTTCCTGTCCCACTCCTTCTCCCGCTTCCTGCCCCTCTCCCTCTCTCTATCCCTCTCCCTCTCCTGTTGCCTGTCCCGTTCCCGGTCCATCTCCCGCTCCATGTGCCACTTCCTCACCCGTTTCCTGTCCCTCTCCCTCTCCCGCTCCCGATCCCTCTCCCGCTTCCTGTTCCTCTCCCGCTCCCTGTCCGTCTCGCACTCCCAGTCCCTCTTCCGCTTCCTGTTCCTCTCCCTCTCTCGGTCCTGGTCTCTTTTCTGCTTCCTTTCCCTCTCCCCTCCCACTCCCAACCGTAGAGTCCCCTATACTAAATTTTTGTTTCTCACTATAAGCTAACATATTAATAATCATAATGACGAAGTTCCTGTACAACTTGCAACCCTTTTATTTGCCTCTTAGGGGATGAAATTCCTAAAAACCTGTTAAGGTTAATTTTTGATTAATTTTCACATTTCTGAGTTCGATATTGACGAAGCGTCGTACAAACTTACATCCCTGGGTTAAAAACCCTCAGGTGATGAATTTCCAAGAAAACCGTGATACAGTTATTTTTTGTGTCTAACTATAAGCTTAAATACAAATTTTCACCCTTCTTACTTCAAAACTGACGAAGTTTCAATACTATCTTGCGCCGCCTTAATTAACCCTTTAGGGGATAGATCCTAAATAAGTAACTTAACACAACTCCTTGTTTACATCAAAACGAATTGTTTACTCACACAAGATTCACACGAAATAAATCTCACACGAGACACATTGTCACAGAACAATTTATTTGATTTTATTCTTGACATCTTTAGGATTTATGACAATTTTAATTAGAATCCCAATTTCATTATTGATAATAAATGTGTATTAGGTAATGCTTCGTAATTTTAATTTTAATTGAATGAAATGTTATTGTTATCGATGGAATTAAATTTTAAAATTTGTATCTAAATGAATTTAAGACTTTTTTATATGTATATAATTTTTTAATTTATTGTTGCTTTAAATGTAGTCGTCGCTTATAATTGTACTGGCGCTTAGAATGAATGTAACCACTTAATGCCTCGAATTGTATGTAATGGTGTACAGTATGTTAGCGATCAATAAATAAATAAATAAACAACTTGACAGTAGAGTTACGTAAACTAAATTAATTAGGCATGTTACTACCAAATTCACGGCTATAGTTCAAATTTGATTTTTTTAAATGTTTAACTACAAATGAAAACATTTTCAAACTTTTACAGAAAACAGTTTCTTCAATTTCCTATCCTGAGCCCAATTTTTTAAATATTCCATTACTTACATTTTGACCTTATATTTACGAATAAATAGGTAACTAATATGTGCTTTTGCCGACTTATTCACATTTATTGATTTAGTTATTCAGAGGGTTAAAGTTTTTAAACAAGTTGCCCAAAAGCAGTGAAACTATTGTGTCGGCTGAAAGTTCTTTGGTTCGATTGCTTTATGAGACATGCACGTGTTTCTCTCGATTGCATTTGTTTTTAATCTAGGTAGATTAAATTAAAATGCGTAAATGTATACGAGATTTTCGCTACTTAAAAAATAAATCTCGAACAGGTGACCTTCTTTTCATCACTTACGTTTGATTAATTTCATTTAACATTTATTCACTTTATTGCGTAGCCCAAAAAGCTGCTTCTGATAATAATTTCTTAGACTCGCTAGGGCCCTAGCGACCCCTACCTTCTCAGTGGAGGAAGCGATCGGTAAATCTTAGAAAATTGTATTACTGATTTATTAATCCCCATTCATTATTTATTCAACTCGTTATCCGAATTTTAATTAAAAAAATACTTACAAGAACCTAAACTGATTACTTATTACAAATTCTTTTGTACAAACTGTTTGGGTGAAGGATGACGAGTGAATGAATGGAATTTATAACGAGGTTGTTTTGAATATCCCTAAAAAATTAATTTGTTAGTAATAATTATTATCCGTACCTACAAGGAAATTATTAGGTTATTAGTCTACTTTGCAACAATCCGTGGTTAACCGCTGATTTATATTTAGGTTACATTGATATATTATATATGTCATGCTTACTTACGAAAATAAAAATCTCATCAGAAAACATAAATGTGAAAATCGCAGCCAAGTTCAATATTATGACACGGTGTGGTAACACATCGCCAACAAAAGAATTGAGATCTAAATATGTGCCAAAAGTTCTGTAAATAATCGTGTTTATTTATCAGAACATATTTACTTTACAATTTTTATACATTGAAGTATTGTTACTAGCGACACCGCGAACACCATGTATGTCCCAATTCATTGACGCCACGTGGCTTCAATCTTCAATGGATTCGTTCGATTTTGAAAGGAGAACGGGGGCTCAATATTGAAAATCGAACCTCCCGGGCGGGACACACATTTTGTTCGAGATGTCTATTCTATGACATTATACTTCAATGTTTTTATACAGTTTTATTTAGCTTCACCTGTTTGTTTATTTGTATATTTAGGTCAAATCTGGCAAGCCTAATTAGACTTACTTCCACTTATCCTAAGGAGTTGAAAGTATGCATATTGCTTTAGTTCTGATGACAATGCATTTTTGTGATAAGCATGACCTGATACTACCCAGGTTTGGCTCCTGCCGAGGGAACTCCTGAATGATTAACAGCAGAGTCCCAATTTTATTTAGTATCTACATTGACACCATAAAGCAAAGCAACAATCCATAATTGTCCCACTGCTGGGCTCAGGGTATCCTCTCACAATGTGAGGGGTACAGGCCATAGTCTACCACGATGGCCAAGTGCGGATTGGTAGACTTCACACATCTTTGAGAACATTACGGAGAACTCTCAGGTGTGCAGGTTTCCTCACGATGTTTTCCTTCACCGAAGCAAGTGACAATTAACTTGTAATACGCACATAACATTGACACCATAAAACCGTATATTTAGTTTTTTAAACTATTATCTTGTTTCTTTTACAAAAATGTTTGCTGCTTATTTCAAGGTAACTATAACTTCATTAATTTGAACACTCGAATTAAGTATTATCTCAAACCACTTAACTAAGGACAAATTGAAATGCAAGGTTTCACTTGGCTCGTTTTCACTTACAACTCTTACAAGTTTATCTTCTTTAAATTAGACATATTAAGCAAATTACAGTTTTTATATTTTATGGTCATATCTTATATTCTTCCTAAAATTTGGCTTGCTGGTAAAAGCTAGCCAAGACAACGCAATGCTCAAAACGAAACAGCTAAATTAGTCTAATTGGACAAATCCTCAGTACATAGGTACTTATTATTCGACGTGGCGGCGCTTCTCATGTAGTTTGTATTGTAAAAGAGAGAGAGAAAAAATATGGTGCTACTTTTTGCTTGTATGAAGAACATGTGTTAAATATTCCAGTGGGTTATTATTTTTAATCTAATATATAAAAATCTTGTGTCAGGGTAGTTGTGGTCGGCTTTACCGATTTTTATGAAATGTTTTGTGTGTAAGTACCTACAACTTGGTAGATATGAAAATAGGTCGTAAAGTATTTTTTCACAGTGCTAGGTGATTAGGGTGTCCCTATCCAGAATTGTTTTAGCAGAACAACGTTTGCCGAATCAGCTAGTATCATTTTTTCACTTACCATCAAATTGTGTGAGCGCCTGCGCGTTTGCCACCGGCAACACGCAAATCGCCGCGCTACACATCGCAAGGATCAAGATGAAGCTTCGGAACATGTCTGGAACAAATGAGTCATACCTTTAATAACACGCATACCCTCCTGCCAGTATCTACTCATTGCTTTTATTGCAGTTGGAACGGATAAAACTTAAATGAGATAGTATCACGTACCTAACTCAGTGGCGTATAACGACGTAGAAAGCGTAGCAATTGCTACGGGCCTCGCGCGAAAGAGGGCCCGGCATATTTAAACCCACTCATCTGTCTGAGCGTAATTTTTGAGTGAAACTTATTAAGATGTAACCTATAGATGATAAATAAACGTATTGAATATTGAATTATTTTTTTTACCCTTTTATACTTAAGAACCCATAGTAGATCAAGGGCTCTTTGAAAGAATTTGCTACGGGCCCCGAGCTTGCTTAATCCGGCACTGATCTACGTACAGTTTAAGATCCGACACGTAAGAGCAGACAAGAACCTAGCATACCATTACGGTTTAGTTTTTTAGTTACTAAGTATTAGTTAATGGTTGGCTTGTCTTCAGCCCATTACCTAATGGCCCACTGTTGAGTAAGGGTCTCTCCTCTAGAGCCTAGAGGCCTAGAGGCCTAGAGCACACTCCACCACGCTGCTTCAGTGCGGATTGGTGGAGGGATTAGTGACCAACCTAAGTGTCGGATATTTTTTATGTAATTTGTGGCAAAAAAAAATATCTTGAGCACTTCTGTAGGTCCCGGTTGTTAAAAGTCGTTAAGCCACGTCGGAGGCCCTATGGCGGGATGAAATGCCAGTAGTTTTTAACACTTAGGTTGGCCATTAAACCCTCCACCAATTCGTACTGCAGCAGCGTGGTGAATTATGCTTTAGGCCTCCTCAAGGGGAGAGACCCGTGTTCAATAGCGAGCCTTTAATGGGTTGAAACCATGGGAACCGCGGAGTTAACTGGATTAACTAGATTTTTTAATTTACATTTATTATTTAACTATTTTAAAATAAGGCTCTGTGCAATATTTAACTTTGGAATCCATATATATCGAAGCGTACGAATATAATAACGTATGCGAATACCTTCTTCTGAAAACCTTCAAACAAATATAGATCTTTCAGACTGGATATCTCTAAACCTTTACAAATAAAATCGTATTCCAATGAAGTGAGGTGAAAACAAATTTCTCGCTTGGAGAAGTTTTAGTGACTCCCGCTTTGCAGTGGAATTTCGACCGTAATTTATTTTTTCAAAGAGTTACTTTACATTGAAGCTAATTTATGACATATTTTCGGTAATAAATGTGGTAGGTATTAGTTACATACTTACTTCTTTCTGCACTTTTTCACGTAAACTTGAACCATAGATTACCCCCAATAGTACGACGTGTGCGTGCATTATTCTTAAAAACGGGGTATGAACGTGTATTTGGGGTACTTCAATATCAAGTAGATAAACTGTTTATAAATAGCATTTATATCTGGGTGGCCAGCACAAGTCTGTGGTGGCCAGGATGGACAGATAAATAAACAAAATGGCATAAACTGTTTGAACTCAAATAAATTCAAAGAATAACAGAGGTTACACCCTAATTAGACAATCTTTCAAAAATATAATAATATGACGTAGATTGTTGTAGAAAATTTAACCTTGATATAAATTGATACTTTGACCTAAAACTCGGGTAGATACCTACCACTTAACTTGCCATTTTCATGGATAACGTTAGGTTGGTTTTCGAAAAACCGATTAAATACAAGATAAATATATCTATCTAAATGTTATCGTTAGATAACAAACAATTAGTACAGTTATTACTTATGTATAATGCAAAATTAACCTAAACATTGTCCTTCCTTTCCTACAGAAATGTATATGTTAAGGTTCAGTTATTAAATTCGTTGTTTTTTTGGGATATGTTTAGAAAAAAAATACATCTGCGTTAATAATATAAATATTTTAATACTTTTGCTTTCATCAGCACCATCCACCGTCCGCTCGTTTGTTGACTATTCACATGAAAAATAAACTCATACAATCACCTACTTAGAAAGAAAATCATGTAGTCACAAGGACTTACAATTTAACATTACTGGAAATGCTATGAAAAAAAACTGAGAATATTTACAAGTTAAAGGAAACGCTACAGACGTCCAGTTATCTTTTAGTATGACGTAAACCTCGAAGATGGCGGCGCGGCGTACGTTCACCCTGAATAAAAACAGTTGGAAAAAGTTTCGATATCCACATTGGGGGAGGCTCAACAAGTAGGCTAATGTCCCTCAGAATCGTAACGCATCAATCACGCTTATCACATGTCACTGACGCTATGTGTTAATCTAATAAAAGGGACGGAAAATATTTATTAAGTTACATATCGAGATGTGATGTAATATTAATGTTACATTACCTTTTAGGTGATGCGAAAAATTACAAAAGATAAATTGTAAGGCGTGTTTTTCCTCGTTTTTTTGTCAAAGGGACAGTTTTGCTGTTGTTTGTTCTATTGGCCTTTACAGCTTCGAGTTTACTTCATCCCGAGATGGTAATGATGGTATATATTAGTAGAAAATTATAGTAAGTCAAAGTCAAAGTCAAAGTCAAAGTCAAGGCTATAATTATTATTAAGGTAATTGAAAACAGTCCTCTTGTTAGGTATAAAAGGTAACACGTTATAAACACAAAGTTTTTCATGTATTTCATCTATATTCAACAAAACAGGCCTTTATTCTATTTCGATGTGTTATAAAATTTCAGCTTGAGTAAATAATTAAAAGTGGATTTAAATTTGATTCGTGTAATTAAACCTTTAACTATGAAACAGCAGGAGTGAATTTAAAAAAACCTGCGGTAAAAACATTTTCCCTTTAAAGTTCATCCATAAAGCTTCAAACAAAAAGTTAAATTCTGTGTTTTATTCATTATATTTATTGATGCACTGTTCTCTAAACCGTTCCTCCCAAATATGTTCCCTGTATTTCCGATCTACACTATGAGTATGTTATTCTGAAGCCGGTTTTACGTTTATGAGTTATTAAAATTTGTTACATACGAAAAATGCACCTCAAATAACTTATTCGAGGTGAATTTTTTGGTAAACGTTTCGCTTTGTAAATATGGGAAATAAAATTATTTTACACAGGTTTTACGTACTTTTAATGTTACCCGGCGGTGTAACATTAAAATTGACACCACTGTTATGTTTTTATCCCTACTTGGGAGTAAAATTGACGTAGGTTATCCTTCTAGGGTTAATTCAGTTATGTCATAGTGTTCTGTATTTACCTACTAGTTGCAACTAATATGAGTGACTTGCCAACTAGCTTAATGAGACTTCAAGTTTGATCAAAGCTTCAAGTACTATTATACTTGAGCTAATAACAGAGCACGTGAGAATGCGCTGAACTTTACAGAATGTCTCAATTAATTTACCATACTTACTAATTGTTTTATAGATGTTTTATGTCATACGATATGACTCTTTGTATTACCATAAAAAAGAATGAATTTTAACATGGGAATTATTTAAATTACCACCCACTTCAGGTCTTACGTGTGATTTTTATAGTAATATTAATATAAATAGTAATATTTTTATAGTAATAGTAGTAAAGAAGACCTAACTGAAGCGTACTTTCCCACGTTGCTCTAATGGAGAACGTTAGAGGAATTAGTGAAGCTCTTAATCCGCGCTTTAGTTATGGCCTAATTTCTAACGATAACAATCGGCACCGATGACTTAAAATTACAATTTAATTTTATTACATTACTTAGCATTAACATGATACAGAAAAAGCCTACCACACATTCTCACCGTAACGGGTTAACTGGTAGAGAATGCCTTTAGGCATTAAGTCCGCCCATTATATGAAATTTACAATAAAGGATTAAATAAATAAATAAAAAGCTTTATACTATTTGTAACTTAATTTAGTGTTATTTTTAATGTTATTATACAATAGTGAAGTATGTGTGGACATTAAGATAATTTAATTTGATTGTGACATGCTGAATAAAATAATTAAATAACAATCGTGTATTTTCGACATTTATAATGAGAGTTTTTTTTACGAAAAAGGAAGAGAATGCTTTGAAACAAAGTTTGGCGGTCCTATGGGCAGTTTACCACATATATATACCGGGACATGTTTTCTGTAGGCTTGTTTTAAACAGATTTATGTTAAACACATTGTGTATTAAAGTGGCTTCTTACTTCCTACATACTTAGTTTGATGTATGGTAACTTTAAAATGGATGAACGATGAATTTCGCAAAATATAAGTGTGCATCTGGATTGAGGGCCCATTTTTTTCTTGGCGTAGCAAATTGAGATTTACAGGGACTTTAGTTAAAATTAGTTAAAACAATTGCCAGCTAGCATCACTTATTGTCCAAAAGCAAAGAAACTAAAATGTATTATAAATATAAAGCTTCCTTTATATCTTAACTACTTAATGAGATAAAATGAAGCGCTCAAAGGAAATTATTGTTGTTTTACGAAGAATTTTATCCACCCATTCGTATGATGCATTGCATTCATACGAATGCTGCCTACGCTCAAACTATTTTTAAAATTATTCTCAACCCACATTCAAACAATTAATGAATACACACCATCCTTATATTACCGTTACGTTAATAGCACAAACCATTAATCTTGATTTTTCCATATATAATTTTTGCTTAATCATCCAGTGCTGCACATTCGCTCCACAGCATATGTAATTAAGCCGTAAATAATTTTATCTTGATTCAACATTTAATCCTCTTTTCACTTCGGTAACCCTGGTAAATTGAATACCCCATAACACATGAGACAAAACCTGACAAAAATGCAATAATACCTTCGATTATTAGGAAATTCTCAAACCCTTTGTTCAAATCTACAAACACT
Organism: Thymelicus lineola; assembly: GCA_963932265.1. Classification (NCBI taxonomy): domain Eukaryota; kingdom Metazoa; phylum Arthropoda; class Insecta; order Lepidoptera; family Hesperiidae; genus Thymelicus; species Thymelicus lineola. Next base: position 12,502,722 of record OZ010688.1, read on the forward strand.
ATTTAAATATATAACATTTTAATATAAGAAACTATAAGTTAACTTGTGATTGATCGGCCTCATCCATAAGAACCATGTTTTTATGATTTTCATTAAATATTGTGTGTAATATGAAAAAAACCTTTAACCCTTTGTAACTTAAGATTCTGCTTTTGTATTATACCTCACCTTTTTCTTTTTTTTCGATAGCTACTCTGTTCACGCGAAGAAATCTTATTGTAATTTAATCCACTACTAGAGACCAAAAACAGTTTGCTAAGTAAATCAACGTGGGGTTTAAATACCAAGAAGCTACTTACATACTTACCTCCTTCATTTTCGTTTGATTTGTGACTCGTGAATAGAACTAAGAAGCCTTGTGAAAATGACGGTAATTAGAGTATTTTTGCTTATGTGATGTAGATATCAACATTTATAAACTGTAAGCTTAGCATTAGATTAAATAACCGTATCCGCAGGTTATTTCATCGTGGACAATTTGAATAATAAAACTACCAATCCAATATCTTGTGTATTCATAATCCTCCGTAAGTTATTTAGTAACTTTCAAAATATCACGTTGTTGTTACTTTATCTACCAACATCAGTAGTTTATGAATCGACAGAATATTATTAAACATATCATTGCATATTTGATGGGAAATCTAATAATCTGCTTGGAGTGTGACATTCTAAGTACTAATAGGTACCTAAATTATTATATTGTTTAGATTGAACGGATTATTTTATCATCCTTGCTTAGCCTCGATTCAAGTACGAATAAATCAACTAGCTAATGGATCTATTATGCGTAGATTAGCGAGTGTTTGCTAGCTGTAATGTGTGATTTGTGAATACTTCAATAACCCTAAATAAGCAACTCTAATTGTATTTTAATTTGAAAAGTAATTCAGCAAATTGAATTTAAAATACACTAAGATACTATATTATTAGGCACCTACTAGCTATTCCTACCACAAATTGATAAAACAAGTGTACAAACAAAACAAGCCTATTTTTATAAATGAATGTGTAGCGACCCTACATTTGTACATTGTAGATGAGCAACCCTGTTTTGGTTACCACAGTATTGGAGAATAACACCATTTTCATTCATAATCAAGCTAGAAAAATAGCAAAATATTGTATTATTGCAAATATTGAAAATATAAACATTGGATTGTGGTCAAGCATTAACTTATTTGTGTAAAAAAAGAGAAGAAGTATAATTGTATTTTTATTGTAAATAATTTGAGATCCCTGAGGTTCAATTGCAGCAAATTAATGAATTTTAATTGGGTGCTAATAGGTAGGTCAGTGTTTATGAATGTCCACACTCCATACAGTCTGTTTGGCGTACCACGTACCTATGTAGTACCGAGATGAACGAGGCGAGGGGTAACGTCACGCAGACTTTGATCTGTCAACCGGATAATTTGTTCCCGCTGCCCAGCGCGGCTGTGTGTACTATGCTTAACACTATGCTGATAATGTAAAGCGAAATTTCAACACCTTTATTTTAAGCACTTCATTAAGATCTGAGCTATGGATAAACGTAATTTAGAGTAGCAAAAATCGTCTAACGTTAAACGTGTTGCGTTTCTGTGTATGTACGATGTGAAAATGAGTCAGTCAATTAATTTTACCTAATACCTACTCGTATAATGATAGGTTGATCTTTTTTACAGTGTAAACCATTCTTTGTTTCATAAAGCTTAAATATCTGTATTAATTTATTAATTACAACTACAAAATGATCCCTTAGTAAAACCATATTTGGTCACTATTATGTATGTTATATCTTAAAATCAGTTCCCATATCCCATATATACCTTGATATCATAGGTATATCTTGATAGGTATATTTCACTGATGTGAAAGAGAAAACCCATAAAACTACATTTTTGTGTGAATCGGACAAGTGAGCACATGGCCGAAGCAATCAACTGTTCCAAATAGCATCCTGTGACGTAGCTCATTCAGCTGATGAGGAAGAAATAGCGGTGAAAATTCATGAATTATTCGATGCTAGCTTACAAATGACGCGTTTCAATCGGGTGAGCAACAGTTGATAGAATAACATATGTACCTACTAACGTCATTTGACCTAATGCCACTTGATTGACTTTTTTTAGTATAACGAATAAATGATAAAGCGATTAATTGATATAATTTCATATTTCCGATTTTTACATAGTCTAACGGACATCTTATATAATGTATTATACATTTGAACTAATATACAATTAGTATGAGGTACTATAATATTCAAAACCTATAAGTAACGTTTAATATAATTTAGTTTTGTATATTTTATTTTAAAATTTAACGTTAACTTTAACGTAAATGACAGAAACAAATCGCTGAAAAACCGACTCCACGTAGCCTTGTCTGTCCTACCCCTTGAGTGTAATGTAAGCCTGCGTAGGCGCGGAGGGGCGAGGCGCCCCGACAGTTGAGCAGATGGCTTTTACGCGAACCCCGGTGGTGAGCCTTAATAGCATCTGAGACGATAAGATCACGTGGGAATGCCATAGCCCCACAGCGTCGGAGCCGTGACAGAAACCATGTCTGCTGCTTGCTTGATGCATGCGGAATGCCTCTTGCTGTTTGCCGCATGCTTGCCGCATGTTGTAGACCTTTTAAGGGTCTGTAACGTTTGAAGATTAGATAAATGAACGTTATATAAAAAGAGCGGTTATCTCGCTACCGCGTGTACTCAAAAATGGCAGTAGACAATTTGCATAGTGCTGCCATCTTCAACATCCGAATACACCCAAGCTTGTTCCGGCTTGACGTTCCATTTTATGATCCCCAACATATATTATGGTTCCATACGAAAAAACGAAAAACGGAACCCTTAGAGGATCACTCGTGCGTCTGGGCGACCGCCGTTCACAGCCAATTTACTTCGAAACTACTGGACCAAATGAGTTGAAATTATTTACTCATGTACTTTTGTTTCACCCAAAGGCAAAGGTATAAACAACTGATTTTGAAAAAAAATTTAACGAAATCAAAATTAAACAAAAACTGTTTTGCAAACCGCATCGTGTGGTATGTCAAATGTGAGGATCTCAAATATGTTTTTGTTATAGTTCTACAATGGATAGTTTTAAAATTATGCAGGAGAAAACGAAAATTAAAGCCAAATTGACCATTCCCCCCATATCTCCGAAACTACTGACGCTAGAATTTTGAAAAAAATACTGAGAATATTTCATTGCTTAAATATTACAGGAAGACCTATCTATGAGAAGTGTACAATCTTAAAAAAACGGCAAAAATAAATAAAATAGAAAAATAAGGGTAAATACATAATCAACGTACGGAACCCTCTCTAAGCGAGTTGAACTCGCACTTGTCAAGTCTATTTTATATTCAGTATTGTATAAATCTAAAGTCTTAATCAAAGAGAGTGAATGTTTAAGGTAACCTTAAAATGTTTTAGTTTTGTTAGTTTATCGTATTGGATGGTTTTCATATCAAAGTAGTTTTTATTCTTTATACGTTTGCAAGAAAATCAGAAACATATGAGAAATATGATTGAAGCGAATAGCTCAATCATGTGTGTGTACAGAGGCGATGCTATTTCACGAATCGACGAGGAAAAATGTGGTTGCGTTTTGCTTACTTAGTAGTTCCTTTGAGCTACATACTAGACTTTGTTTAAATGTGTACGACATTTATTTGTGTCACATTTCATCGAAGCATACATGAAATGTATTTATTTCATAAGCTTCAAAAGTTGCAAACTATTGCTATCGGTAAGTAAGTAACACTAACATCGCATACTTTGATTTCATTGGGAATATACTTCGGTGTTACACAAGATTCAAATCCCTAAATATATACGTAATAAACGAACATGTGCGACAATCCAAATGTATTTTATCAAATTCCAGAAAATGTACCCATAAAAATATACAATACAATACAATACAAATTATCTTTATTGTACACATAAAATTACAAATGAAAAAAACAAAAACAATTACAAATGAAAATATATTGAGAGAATGAATTACCGCTCCTTGATTATGTGGTATAAAAAAACTAAGAGATTTTCAGCTTAGTAAACGTAAGCTCAGCTTCGAACTAACGAAGTGCCGTGAAATCCGCGAGGAAATAGTGAAAGAGCACCAGAACATTTTCGCCTTGATCAGATGAACGATCTGTCGAAGTTAAAACGATGCTGGTAGTACGTAATGATTCACAGATTGCAGGGTTGTTAAATGAAAACGTAAATGTGTTAAGTATAACGCGAACGCGCAGTTAGTTCTACGCCGAATTTTCATTTACTTATGTGAATGCTTTTGAACAATCGAAAATTCACCGATGTTATTTATGCATTCAATATTACTTGTGTGATGGATTTGAGCATTAGTGAGAGTAGTATTTGGAATTACACTTTCACGGTTGACAAGATCTCGAACCTCGATGAAATCTTGCTTAAAGACATTGAAGTATAATGTCATAGAACAGACATCTCGAACAAAATGTATCCCGCCCGGGAGGTTCCATTTTCAAAATTGAGCCCCCGTTGTCCTATCAAAATCGAACGAATCCATAGAAGATTGAAGCCACGTGGCGCCAATGCATTGGGACATACATGGTGTTCACGGTGTCGGTTCTATACGCTAGTAATAATACTTCAATGCTTAAATATAAATTATTTACTTCAGATAACCATTCTTCACGATGTCAATACATGTCTAAGCCAAAATAAAATACCAAGTTACCTAAAATATTTTTGCTATTTGTTATATAAAACATGTTTAGCAACTCACTGCATTTATTTATAGTCCATATAATAAGTTGGGTTTGGCGAGTAAAACTTATTTATTTATTACTTAAAACGCGCTGGGAGTAAAATTTTAAAGATTTACTATATAAAACTGTATTGATATTTATGTCCATGGGTGTAAATACAGGACTACGTGTCTTTAGATACATGTTTTATTAAAAAATAGGAAATCGCCCTCGCTTCGCTTCGGGAAAAATAGTAAAAAAAATATAATATAGCCTATGTCATCCAGGGATATTGTAGTGAAAGAATTTTTCAAATCGGTTCGATAGTTTCGGAGCCTATTCAATGTAAACAAACAATCAAATATTTCCTCTTTATAATATTAGTATAGCTAAAGAATTTATTACAGTTCTAAATTGATAAAAGTTTTGCATTTCTGAAATTGGGACTGTAATATGAATCGTAAATCTATTTCACTAAACTCGCCCACGTACAACAAGTAGAGTTATCTAAATCTGAGTCTAAATAAGATTGTCATTTAAAATATTGATTAATGACGTAGTGTAGATAAAAATGTACTACGGCCGGTCTCACTAATATAATATACTATCAGCTTAACAAACTGTAGTTATAGCTACCATTAGTATGTCATCTGTCATATCTGTCCATTTTTGCGTCTCATTAACCTTCGGTGGATAGAACATATCTACCGATGACACTGATCTACCGTTCTGAGGGCCTACTCATACCGTAGAGTATGTTAACTTCTATGTGTATAAAAATAAAACCTGGTCTCCATAACGCTTTGACAGATAACTGTCGATATTAGAAGTTACCAACTGTCGGAGTTTTTCATATCGATCGATTTCGACGGATAATTTGTAGATTTCTCGTATTGTAAAGAAAATTTATCAAAAAATTATAGATTTATTAATCAGTGATACTGAATTAAGTGAAGCCTGTGAATTTGATTTCCGCCTTTTTAATACCAATATCGCCGAAAATATCCTCGTATAAAATATATGACTGTATTGTCTGAATCATTTGTTTATAAGTACCTAGATTCAGATTAAACAAAACGGCAGTGAATGAGAATTGTGGAAAATTTATTTCTTTAAAATTCTAGGTAAGTAGGTATTTTAATAAAACAAGAACACAAAGCTTTTTTCGTAAGATATATTTTGAAATTATAACAAAAACATTTTGCCTTTTCAGAAACAATGGTGTGGACCTTCTACATCAATAGCTGAATTATTGGCCTTGAAAAGAAAGGCACATCATCTTTTGCTTCAGTATTTGTTTCGATTTTACCACCCTATTCTTTTTTAAATTATCAGTTAAAAATGACCAGTACGTCATCAACACTGTAAAATATGGACCCATTCTATCCTAAAACGAAATTTGAATCATGTAATTAATATTTGATTTGCGTCTTGCGTCTTGTGTCTTAAGCCAGATTCGATTAAGATTAACAATTGTAGACGTAAAGTTTAGTCATCATGAACTTATGACGAATTGAATAAATTTTCTGTTTAAATCCGGATAAAAATTCAATAACTTTCTGTAGAAAACTTAAATTTTTTTTTTTTAAACTTTACATGTTTCAATATGACATTATGGTCGTCTGCACGGTATTATATTAATATCACGATCGAGAAAACCTAAGTACATTTAAAGAGAGGTTCGTAAAAAGACTAAAAAATAGAGTTCTATTTTGTATGGAACACTAAAAAATAATATTATTGCAAATATGGTATATTTTCTGTCATTTCGCTATAACTGTATAAAACATCTTACAATAGACAAGGTATAACTCTACAAGCATGGTGTATCCTTTATCGTAATCCAAGAGATAATATGATTACCCTTGCCTGAATACCTATTCACATCTCATCTCATGTCAAAAAGATTAGCGCCTCCATCACCTGCCAACTGATCTCTTTATGTATTAGCACAGAAGGTTTTTGTAAAGCTGAATGAGTTGGCAGTCTCAACAAGTCATAATCTCGTGAAAACCCCGCGTCATTAAAATTGCTAGCCTTCAGTTATTATGTAAGTGCAATTAAAATAAAGGTACAAATGGTGAGGTTTAAATTACAAAATGATAAATGTGACGCTTAAAATCTCATTGCTATGTTCGCAGTTTCGCGGGCGCTCGGTTCTTGGAAGCCACGATTCTGCGGTTGGGCGCCTCTTGGATTAAATTTTGGTAACGAAATTATGAACGTCTTCTTACTGTATGCTATCCATCAGGATAAAGAGGATATGCGCTTAAATATAAATGATAAATAACTTAGTGAAGATTACGTAGAACTATGTACTTATTTCGTCGCAATTAAAAAAATATCAAGTAGATAGGTATTTATGTACATTCACCTTTGAGAGATATAGTATAAATAATATAATGTAACTTATTTTCCACAAATGGCACACGAATAGTGAAAAGTAAATATGGAAATCACAAGAATTTATTTGCCTTATCTTTTACTTGCAGTACCTAACTCAAAATGAAACATTCGCTGTAATTTGAAGTAGGACTGAGAATTAAAAATCAATATCAAGTTAATTTCCTTATTATAATATTTTTCAGTATATTTGGTGATTTGATCAAAGAATACATTTTGTATGGAATTGGACAAACATATAAACATGAGCAAAGCAATATTTTCAAGAGGGGATGATTTGTAAGATTTCAGTGTTTTAGTACGAATAGTACCTCAGAGAGCACGTGATTTCATCGATACACATTACGACACAAATTCGATGACTTAAGATCTTTTAATACTCAGTTTGGCGACCACACTACAGGCCTACACTACTAAGACTACAGGCCGCATCTTCAATTATTAATTAATTATTAGGTTCTGTACCCGTGGCGTGCTCCTTAAGGGCTAACACTCCCAATTATTTTAAAATAGATAGTAGCCGATTCTCAGACCTACAGAATATGCATATAAAATTTCATAAACATCGGTTAAGCCGTTTCGGAGGAGTATGATAACTAACATTGTGACACGAGAATTTTATATATAAGATTTTATACGTAACACAGGCAGGTACCTGGTACACACCGCAATGTCAATACAAAAAAGGAATTCTAAAACTATTAAATTACGTTGATTTATGAACAATTCTCGTAATCTAAAAAAACTTACTGGAGTATTATTTTATTATTTTTTATTATTTTACATAAATTAACCAAAAATTAATAAAATTAATGAAGCTTTTGTTGTCATGTCCCACTTTGCTAACGTTTAGCTTGCACTGGATAATTGTTCTCGGTGTGATTTAGGATAATGGAATGAGGGTTCTGTTAATGTAATTTTCAGCCTAGTTCAAGACGAATTTATGTGATTGCTCGGCAACAAGTGAAGGTTCATTTTACATGTATTCACTTACTCCTAACTTGACGTATTCCTGTCGAGATGTGATAAAGGAACTAAAATCCAACAAATTTGATTCGCAAATGTATAGAATAAAAAAATGTTCCTTAATACTTACAGAGATACTGTCAAAATAAGAGATTTTAGACAAATAACCTGAATATAAATTTCATGTGCTAATAAAATTGAAACTCTTTTTATCTCGTTATATTTTAATTAATATTTATATTAGATAATTCAACTAAACCAACACTGTCATAAAAATATCAAATTACTCAATAATTAAATACTTCTAGGCACAAGAAGAAACAGAGTTATTTTAAAATTACATGTTAAGTTTCAAAACATGTTGTCTAGTTTAAAAAAAATACAATGACAAAGCATACAAAATTAATTAGAAAAACTTGCCCATTTCATCGTTTTAAAGTGACTTCACACTTTAGACTACCCATACTTAAATAATACCCATCAGTCCATACTTCACTCATAATTAAAAAATAATCTAAAATTTTAACAAAAAAAGAACCGACTTCAAATGAAGTACATGATGCCATTGTCAGATCTCGCTCAAATTTATGTGGGACCACACGACAAGCACCAGCTTTCGAATAAAAAAAGAATCATCAAAATCGGTTCACCCAGTCCAGAGTACGGAGGTAACAAACATAAAAAAAATACAGTCGAATTGAGAACCTCCTCCTTTTTTTGAAGTCGGTTAAAAGATCAATGTGTATGAATACAATGTCGCCAAATTAGTCATGAGTTAAGGAGATCACACATGTCAACTCCCCGCGTCACAGATAACAATCAGAATATAACATAACGCATGTGGCGATAAAACGCAGATCCATAAAATGGCACAGCTTGACAAATTGGCTCACGTCTCCGCAATCAAAGAAATCACATAATATTGGTCTTTAGTATTATTTAATGATTTAATCTGTTTTAATCACAGACTTCGTAATAATGTGTTTTTTGTTCGAGAGAAAGGTATTTTTCACACAATAATCATGATGCATAACAAATGAACGTATAACGTGAAATAATATATAGTATAACGTGACAAATTACGCTGCTAAGATGTTTTTCACTTATGTTTCTAATAGTTAAATTCTCAGAAGTTAACCTCCCTGTAAAACTTCATTAATTACATCTCTGCGTCAAATGTATTGACATTTGAATAGGAAGAACTGCTGTTCTTCTTATTCTTCTTCTACTGAAGAATAATCCCATAAACCACCCTAATCCTTTCATGGGCCAAAAATGTTTAAACTATGATTCAAAAATAGTACTAATACTCAGTATTAAATAGTGGATATTTGTTTTGACTAGTGTATACAGAGAACAACAGATTAAGATATTAATTTTGATTTTACGAGTAGCTGAACATTGCTAGCATTCCTTCAAGTAAATGTTCCTCCTCGCGTGACATTGTACGTGACGTGTTTGATCTACGCGTATAAAGAGCGGGTTTGATCCGAGGAACATTCAGCGAGATGGAAAAATGTAACAATGTTCATACAGACATGTCACTGGAGAACAAATGATAGTATAGACGGAAACAAACCTTCACTTAGAAGGATTATTAGGTTTTATCCAAAGTTGATAATTCAAACAGATATGTACATTTCCATGAGCCCTGCCACTTGAATTAAGACAGTTCCTATCTTGTTTTTTTTTAACAAATTACCAATAAAAAAATTGAATTTTCATGTATTGTTCTAAATAATAATTTAAGATAATTTATATCAATTAATGCTGGACTGCAATCCCATCTGATGGTAAGTGGAGATGAAATTAATTTTACCTTGAAGGCTTTACTGACGTTTTAGAAACATGATGATTATTCTGTGGTTTTATTAGTATGCTTATTTTCCTGATGATCAGAATTCTGGAGTCTCGTAGGCAGTATTAGTATAGTAGCATAGTTGAAAGTTAATATTGACCAACTGAGCGGCTTCGGATACGAATTCTGGTCAGGACAAAGTGACATATAAATTATAAAACTTAATGTGCTTATGTCTTTTAAAAGAATCCGTTGAACAAACATAGTTTCACTACAAAGTTTGTATATAAACAAAGTTTATGTTTGTTTATTTGTTGTTTGTTTGTATATGTAGTTATTTTATTTTAACACAATAAATTTCAAAGAGACTTGAATTCATTTGAGATTCAGTGTTGAATTAAAAATGTAAATAGAAGAATGTTCTTAAGAGCCCATTTCATAATGTCGGTAAATTGCTGCTGAATATCTCGTATGGCTTTTCATTACGAGGAGCACAATGACTAGAGGACAATGGGGTAAGAAAGCTAGTGTGCACTCTTAGGGTTGTTTGGCTAGGGCCCGTCGGTAAACATTTAGAAAGCGGTCAACTTATTTCACGTTGAAAGGACATCATTCTTAATAACTTATAAAAGAAAATAGTATTTTACTAACAAAAGGCACGGAAAATTCCGGGGACAAAATCTCGCGTCGTCTCGTGCTCAGTATTTCATTGGATTTGTGAAATAAATTATTTATTATATGGGGTCTGTAAGAATATTAAAATGTTCAATAGAATTTTGGTTCAAATCTAATCAAATCGAATTACATTAAAACAAAGTAAACATTTAATACATGAAACTTGTTTTAACGATCTTTTATTTTACTCTACATTATTTATAAATAAATTAACGGAAAAAAAACTATTTATGAACAAGTTTTTAATGTGACATTGTATTCGTTTTCGTGTTCTCCTCAGCAAGCCCTTTCATTTGATACCCATACTGTGATAGTGCAGAAAAAATAACTAGTCCGCCAACTTGGATGATCCGCCATATTGTAATTAGAATGAGGTCACATAGCTAAGTATGCATATTCATCCAAAATAAGCGTGTATACCAAACAGCTCAGTCGGTTAAAGATAACTGATTCAGTTGCAAAATTCCACTCGGACATACATTGCAAGTTAAATAAAAGCTTGTAACATTATATCGGGTTATGAAGCTAAGCATATCCATAAGTCCAAGCCATCTCACTCTACTTTGCTAGTGTACCAATAATATCTGTAATATTACTTATCACTAGGACTCTCGTCTCAGACCATACGGGACGAATTCCTACTTAGTAATTAGGTGGTGCATTTATTATAAGATGCTAAAGTACTTACCTATAAATCAAATTGTTTAAAAAATTGTTTTATATTTTTTTTAATTGACACCAAGCAGCACTTACAATAAACACTTGCCCATAATATAATAAAAAGAGCATTATGATTTAAAAAAAATAAACATTCTAAATTCAAATGTAATGCAAGTAGGAAATAGCAAAATTAAGTCATAATACAATTTGGTTACTGGCAGAAAATTGCCTTTCTATTTTATGTTACTGGTAGAACAAATAGGGACGAATTGAGTAACATCGGTTATTTCGTGTTTAAAGTGAAGTGCGCTCCTAAAATCCTTTACCTAAGTGTAGACTATTGTGTGACTAATTGATATAACTTTATGTGAAAACGATTCGTGCAGTAATTAATGAGATTTTAACAAAAACATTCTCTAAAACGTGGTGATTCGTATAAAACCGCGACCTACGACAACTCGCCGCTTGCTCGCTGTGACGTAGACAGGCTCACTGCATCGTTAGGCCTTCCACACAGTTATCGTATTTACAAGATGGACGAATGTATCTGCGCCGGTTGCAAAAGTTGTATAGCAAGTAATGAATTTATAAGCTGTCATGGCTGTAAATTAAAATATGACTTGATGTGTGCTAACCTGTCACCAAAGCGTTTTCGAAAAATGAATCAAGAAGCTAAGATACAGTGGAAATGCTCAGAGTGCAAAAGTAAGCAACCAAAAACGGGCAACACGGATACACCAATTCGTTCTGCTCTTCAATCCAAAAGTGAAGATAAAAGTAATTCCGAGCATTCTTCTCGAGATTGTAATGTAACTGTACGAAGAAATCGTTCAGCAGATTCACAACTCACTCAAGAAAAATTCAGAGATATGTTAAAAAGAGAATTGTTGCAAGAAATTGAAGTCGTGCTTGAGGATACATTGACTCGAATGGTATCTAATCAGCTGAAAGATATAAATAATCGTTTTGTTGAACTTCAAGAATCTATGACTTATATCTCTGGACAGTACGAAGACTTAAAAAAACACCTAGATACTACCTCATCAGATTTGCAGTATTTCAAGAATGAGAACAAATGTCTTAAAGAACAATTGAACCACCTTACAAGTCGTGTGAAGACTCTGGAAGATGATAACTTGAAGCAACAACAGTGGGTCAGATTGCAAAACATTGAAATCGCTGGCATTCCGGAAGATATAAATGAGAACACAGTAGCCATTGTACAAAAGATTTCAGAGCACATTGGAGTCTCAATTGAACCTTCTGATGTGGAGTTTGCGCATCGAGTGCAACCGCGGCGGGCTCCAAGCGGCGTGCGTGCGCGCCCTATTGTTGCCCGGTTGAAGCATCGTTCCGTTAAAGACAATATAATGGCGGCTGCGCGTAAATATCGTAATTTAAACACCAGAGATGTGGGGTTCGGATGTGAAACTAATAGGATATTTATTAATGAACATCTAACAAAAGACAATAAAATGCTTCTATCTTTATGCAAACAAAAAGGCAAGGAGCTGAATTACAAATTCGTTTGGACAAAAAACTGCCGTATATTTGTTCGAAAAAACGACGCTTCACCTCCGATCTCCATATCTTCTGCGACAGATATTGCGAAAATCGTATAAGACCTGGTTACTTCGTGCTTCTTTTGTTTAATTTTATATGCACTCGAAAATTACTTTTTAAATGTATACACTCACTCGTCATAAACTGTATGCTATTTTATTACATAAGACAACTTGATACACTATACACATTTACTACACATACCACATATACATACATAAATCATACTCAATTACTCATAAAAACTTTCATGTACAACAACACTATCTGTGCCTGCACACATCTAACACATTATTTTTGCATACATATATTATATTATATTCCCAAATATATATACAGGTTATTACATTTACATAATATATATTATGCTTCGCTGCTCAATTCTCGCGATTAATATTTACATGTAGTACTATTTCCAATCCACGGCCTTTAACACGATAAGTTTAAAGAAAAACAAAAATATTATCAATCTGAAACATAAAATAGTTGTTAATCTGGCTTATTTCCTCGTTCACTCAGTGTTGTTTAACACTCAAGCTTCCGGTCGTCACTCTTCCTTACCGCTCGGTTGCCATTTTTGCTTCATTATCTATTTTCGTGTCGCGGCCTCAACACGTCTCGACTGTTCTTAGACTCATTACTAGAGATTCCCTAACGGACAGTCTATGTTAACGAAACGGTGTGAAGAAAAGAAGAAAATTTTAAAATAACTATAATATTTGGAGGAAATACAGGATAAAAGTGTTATTCAGATGTGAATCAACCAATTTTTACGTATAATATCAGTGGATCAAAGGATACCTTTACCAGTAAGTGTTTTACGATTTATTATTATCTTCAATTCTATTTTTAGGAAGATACCCACATTATTTATGAATTCAAGTGGCAGCTACTTTTTATTGGCATGATAAAAACAATTATGATACGAGCGTCAGAATATTCACCAAAATAATTATGTGAACAAAGAATTTAATATTTTGATTCTTTTAATGTGCATTCACATTTGTGATGCGAGTAGTACGATGGGACTGCTACCTTCACATACTACCCTTTGCGTTTCAACTGTTGATGTTACACAGAGTGATTCCAATATTCGCCGAGGATGAACCTCGACCACCTTCACTGTGTTGAAATATAACTAAATAATTGAGACAATTATCGATGGCATAATTAAAGCAATGACGCAAACGTTTATATGTGTTTTAGTTTAATTATCTGAAGAGATAATTTGATATCCTGGTTCTTTTAATGTAAATCAACGTTAGTGATGCGAGCACTACAATGGGACTGCTACCTTCACAGAACGACCTTTTGTGGTTAATTTGTTGATCTTACATAAAGTGATGCGAATGCTTCTTTTGGGTTCATTTCCTTCACAAATAATGCACTTTTTCTTAGTGTCAAATAAGAACCAGAACTATTGATATATTACATAAAGTGATGCGAATGCTTCTTTTGGGTTCATTTCCTTCACAAATAATGCACTTTTTCTGAGTGTCAAATAAGAACCAGAACTATTGATATAATTACATCAAAAGTACTAGTAGTTACAATCTTTTATCATACATAATCTTTAATCAAAATAAAGAAATTCAAATGAAGTTTTATTCCTAAACTTTATAAGGAAATTGACTCGGAATCCTGTGCACTTTGATGTCCTCATTTCTACCACATACTAGCAGTAGGTACCTACCTGATATGATTGGTCCTCTTCTGAAATATAAAATCCAGTACTCGGCAATTGTGCCCTTTTTTGTGCCCTTTTTTTAAGGACACTTTTAGTACTGAATGCCTGAACTATGGCAACCATTTCGGACATCCTACAATTATATTTCTTTGCTGCGCGTCTGTACCAAATAGATACGCATGGTTTATAACTGCTCCCTCTAGTAGGGCTATAAAGTTATAATAGAGGACTCTGAGACTATCTAAATTGTCGATTGATCGATACAATCACTATAACGCCAATAATACTTGACGCCTCTTCTTGATATCTATAACTAAGGAGTTGAAGAATACATCAAAGAAGATGAAAATTTACTTCTCTCTTTGTGGTTAGACTGGAAAATCAAAAGCTACGAAAGCCATTATCATGTCAAGACAGGATGAAAAAGGATTCAAACTAGTGATTTCTAAAACATAAGTCTTTATTGAACCATTCGGGATAAGTTTTTTCGAAGACGACTTTACACTCTCGGGAAATTCTACGCAAACCGCCGTTGTGCTGCCGCCGCCATCGCCGCCGCGCCCTGTCGCGAGCGCACTCTAATGGAAGTTGCTGTTGGCTTTATAGGTCTTACAGCATGACGTAGGACAGTCGTGAAAATGCCCACTATATGACTCGGAGAGTAAAACAGCTGTCCATCTAAATGGCATCCTAGGAATGTTCTTAGAATGTTTCACTAAAAGCGTCATTCCAACCTCAATTTGCAAACAAAACCTTGCAAATTATATCGCTACAGTTCGTAGCTTGATGTCGTGGCCTTTTATGGTTAAAAGCTTGTTAGACTTAATGTCAGTTGACAAATTTTAATTTTTAACGCAGCGTGAATCATTTTAAGCTTTGCGGCTAATGGCCTCGCGTAAATATTGTATACCTACAATGTAAGTAAATCCATACTGCAGATTACAATATTATTACTGTAATCCATGGTGTAATTATTACAAAAAGAGTGTAATCACTAAGAAAGTTATCCACTATTGAATTAGTGATAAACGGTTCAGCCTACTCAGCAGACCGCCAGCCGAAGAACACCCGCATAATAATCCTGATACATTTCAGGGTTGAAATAAGCAGGTTATTTGATACATGATTTGTCGTTATCTAGTCGTATCTAAATATGATACATAATAAAATTTAGATTTTGTTTACAACAATAATCTCTCCTTTTACTTTCATAGCTTAATCAGCCTGATGACAAGTTTAAGATTCATTTTAAGCAGAACAGCTCGCACCCATTATAAGATGGATGCCTTATGTAAGTACTGCATTCTGCTTTAACACAGGGGTAATTAATTATACCTACAATTTTTATAAAAATTGCTAATATTATTTAGCATTACCGGTTTCTTTTTTAAGATATTTTTTTTTTCTAATTTCAAGATAATGTTTATTTACGACTTTATGTGATTCGAATACTACAGTTACTGCACCGCTGGATTTTAACCTACTATTGAAATCCATTATCAACCGAATCATTCAACATTATTTTTTAAAGAGATGGTTTACCAGTTGGCAGGTCAATAGATACATGGAATGTAAGAGTTTACAATTGATAGCACTAATGTTGCCCTATAAATTTGGCTCTATACCTATCTATTATGATAATAGTTGTGTAATCTATGGTAGAAATATAATATTTAGTCCTTTACACGTAAAGTGATATTTCTTAGAAAAATTCCAAAGGAAAAATGAGATGAGTTAAACTCACATCCAAAATGCATATAGCAAGACCTCCAAGGTTTAGAATATAGTTGGTTGCAATTTTTCAATTTTTAGCCATGAGCGTTAAACTTATGAAAAAATGACAAAATCAGACATAAATGCAATAAATTATAATTTTTCATTCAGCATGAACATGAGCAAAGTGCTTACGATTTATAGAAAACTCTTACTATATAAACATATAACTATATAACATTGCAATTACTGACAGCCATTTAAATCCTTACTGAAAGGGCTATGAACTACGGGAGATATAATATGTGATATATAATTATTATTTTCGTGTTCTTTTCACTAATTTTTCCAAGGGTTATGGGAAAAAACTGTCTTTTTGTGTTCAACAAAGAGTAGTATTTACTGAAATATTATATAATCTAATTATGGACCTGCCCTGTGGGCCTACCATATATGCAACATAATTATTTATCATTACAGGATATCCTGGGCAGAATATTATTTTTTGTGCATTACCACAATTGCTATTATTAAAAATATATATATAATAAAATGTTAATAAATAAAGTAATCAAAGTCACAGATGGCTATCTCAGCGCTGTCTAGTATACTACATAATATAACGATAAATTATTAAAATTATCAAGAATAATTTATTGACAGCCCAATTATAAATTGTTAATTTCGTATTCCAGATCCTCTCTAAATTTTCGGAAAAATTTACGATAACAATTGTATTAATATAATACCAAAATAAGAATTAGTGTTCCACTTCTTTCGATCAATTACTTATTATTTAAATTAATATTGTATGCCCATCTGTGGCAGGGATATGGCGGATATTATAATTATATAACATGAGAACTTTATTTACCTAAGTATCTACCCATATATTTCACAATAAATTAATTTGAATTTGAATGGATTATAAATTCCCTATCTTGTATGCGAAACATTATATAGACATAATTGTTCTGGAGTAATGCCAGACAATTTTTTTAATAATTGGTTTTTGTACGTAACATAGCTATAGGTATACATCTATAGGTATATTATATACCTCTCGGGATGAATATGATATATCGATTGATATAATGTATTTAAGGTTTGGATTTCTAAATGTGAAGTATTTATTTATACGAATACTGTAATTTAAAATAGTAAAATATTTAACTTATCTACACTATTAATATAATATATGCTGATGGAGAGTGAGTTAATACTCATGTTACATATCAAATAATTATTTATATTACATAATAATAATAATAAACAAACAAACCAGAATATACATTTTGATTACATCATAATCAATTCTATTCATAAAAACCTGAAGTGTGACTAGATACATTTTATATGAGAATTATGCTATTTGACTAGCTGAGATCTACATGTTCTTATAAAAATAAAAAGTGATTGTCTTCGTAATTTAATTTTTGATTTATTGGTTCCAGAGAAGCACACCCACAAGAGTGGTGTGTTTTTGCTTCTACCTTGAAAGGCAGAAAGCGTGCATGTAATAAGGAAGACAGCCACATGGAGCGCATTTTTTCAGTTTTTATAAGGTTTTAGAATAATAGTATTCTATCTTAACAGAATTCCATATTCGTTAGATCCATTCTTGATTTTCAATCATATTTGTTATTTTCCCTTCTTTCTTCGAATAATCCTTATATTTAATGTTATATTAAGCTTACTTATGTAAGCAATAACCTCTACGCATATATTAAAAATAATTGGGACATTAATCAATACTATTTATTTATTTATGTACACTATATTGACCACAATATAACAATATTAACGGATAAATAAATGGCGAGCTTAATGCTAGTGCAATCTGTATTTGTTATTGATTATTGATAAAAAAAAAAAAAAAAATTGTATCATAGGTATACTTAATTATTTCCATATTATATTAAAGGATACATCCTATATCTACTTTAAACATCTACATGTAAATATTAATCGCGAGAATTGAGCAGCGAAGCATAATTATTGATAAAACGAACTTACCTGTACGTGAAGTTCTATCAAAATTATGCGAGCTGCTCAATTCGAAGCGATTAATAGGTCCCCCCCATAAATGAAAGGACCCACCCTAGCAGTCTGTATCCTTTAACTTATCTTTAAACTAAATGAAGCAAAAATGGCAACCGAGCGGTAAGGAAGAGTGACGACCGGAAGCTTGAGTGTTAAACAACACTGAGTGAACGAGGAAATAAGCCAGATTAACAACTATTTTATGTTTCAGATTGATAATATTTTTGTTTTTCTTTAAACTTATCGTGTTAAAGGCCGTGGATTGGAAATAGTACTACATGTAAATATTAATCGCTTCGAATTGAGCAGCTCGCATAATTTTGATAGAACTTCACGTACAGGTAAGTTCGTTTTATCAATAATTGTGACATAATTTATTTACTAATAATAACATACTTACAAGTAAAGATTACACACTTATTAAATATATATCATTATCTTTTAAACATTAATAATTTAAAAACATATTATTATGCAAACCAGACGTATGTACCTACTTTTATTACTATTTACCTTGCTAATGACATGTATTATTACTATTATAAGTACTGGCACTGTCAATTACTTTTCCAATGGATACCACACTGAAAAAATTAAAACTTTTTTATCAGAATGTACGGGGATTGAGGACTAAGACTAATGAATTTTATAATAACTTACTTTTACTTGACTGTGATGTAGTTATGATAACGGAAACCTGGCTTTATGATGGAATATTGGATTCAGAAATATGTAATGATAAATATAACGTGTTTCGTTGTGACCGTGGGTCGTTGGGGGGAGGGGTAATGATAATGTGTGCCCCACACTTGCAGGCGCGTATGAGGTCTGAATGGCATTGTGATGACCTTGAATGTGTCTGGGTCACAGTTCCTTCTAACGCCGTAGGACTGGATCGTGACCTCCACATAGCAGTTACTTACATACCTCCTAACTTTTCACTTTCAGCGAGAACCCAATTTGTTTATAAATCTAGTTTCACAAATACGCAATAATCATCCCAATGATCATTTTATACTTGCAGGTGACTTTAATTTACCATGTATAGATTGGACCCTTGATGAACCTGTAATCTTAAGGAAAGGCTCTGTTGATGTCCAGAATTCTGCATCACAACTCATTGACCAAGCAACTTTTATGGGTTTCATACAATATAATTCCATCTTAAATAATAGCAAAAAAATATTAGACCTAATTTTTTCAGACTCGTCTGTAACTGTAAGTAGATCCAATTTCCATCTTGTGAAAGAAGACTCTCACCACCCTTCACTCACTATCACTGCCTCGGATTTTCTTATACCACCCTTAAAACAACAATCCCGTATAAAATATTTATTTGAGCGTGCAGACTTCAACATTATTAATGAAATGTTAAATCAACAAGATTGGTCTTTTATATCGAATAATAATATTAATATTGAGACTATAATAAATAACTTTTATTCTATTATTAATAATTGCATACAAAATTATGTTCCTCAGGTGTATGACTCTGGTGTGCATACTTATCCCATCTGGTATAGCAGACCTTTAATTAATTTAATTAAAGAAAAGTTTAAATTTCACAAACATTGGAAAAATATAAAAACCCAAGCGACTACGCTCAGTTCGCAGAGCTACGACGTAGACAAAAAGAAATGCAGGCTGAATGTTATGATTCTTATATAAAATTTTCACAACAAAAAATTAAAATTAACCCGAAATACTTTTGGTCCTATGTAAAATCTAAAAGAAAAAATAGTTGTAACTATCCCCAACAGATGACATATAATAATCTAGTTATTAGTAACAATCAAGAGATTTGCTCTGCTTTCAACAAGTTTTTTGACAAAAATTTTATTAAACCTGCTGACCAATATTCACGGGATATTCAAACTCATTTGCAAATGGCTACTATTCATGACATTAAGATTACTAAAGAATATATTTTAAAACTAATTCGAAATCTTGACATATCGAAAGGAGCAGGTAGTGACAATATTCCGCCAATATTTTTCGTCAAGTGTGCAGAATCCCTGGCCTTACCCATCGCACTTATATTCAATCGATGTTTTCAGGAAGGCTACTTTCCTCATATTTGGAAACAAGCTCATATTGTACCAATTCACAAAAAAGGACTTAAATCAACTATTGAGAACTACCGCCCCATTTCGATCCTAAATGTACTTAGTAAACTATGCGAAAGAGTAGTCCACGCTCATATATATCCAATCATTGCCACTTCAATTCCGTCAGAACAACATGGGTTTATAAAGGGCCGGTCAACAGCTACTAATCTAGGAGTATTTGTAGACTATGTGTCGAATAATATAGACGGTGGTTCGCAAGTAGATGTAATATATACAGATTTTGAGAAGGCATTTGATCGTGTTGACCACATCATCCTTTTGCGAAAACTATCTGAACTAGGTATTCACGGTAATTTGTTGAGATGGATGGAGTCCTATCTGCGCAATCGCTCTCAAGCTGTAGTGGTGGGTAGTTCCCGCTCTGACTTTATTGAGGTTCCGTCTGGTGTACCGCAAGGCTCCATTCTAGGGCCACTACTGTATGCCTCGTATTTATACGACGTGGGTAGAAGTTTGAAGCATGCAAGGTTTTTGATGTATGCTGATGACACTAAAATCTTTATGAAAATAACAGGCATTATTGACTGTATTAACCTTCAGGCTGATCTCGATAGATTAAACCATTACTATATACAAAATCGTATTGGCATAAATCTAAGGAAATGTTCATTTGTAACTTTCACTAGGAAAAAACATCCAATTGTTTACAATTATACTATAGATAATTTTACTTTAACTAAAATGAATAGTGTACTAGATTTAGGGGTCAAAATGGATTCAAAATTAACATTTTCAGAACATATCGATACAATAGTGACTAAAGCTTATAAAAACTTAGGTTTTGTCTTACGAGTGAGTAAGCCTTTTTCAGATATTGGTTGTCTACGAGTACTATACTTTGCATACGTAAGAAGCATTCTCGAATACTGTAGTATAGTATGGAATCCTCAATATATAACCTACATTCAAAAGCTGGAGAATATTCAGTTAAAATTCTTAAAGCAACTACACTTCCGATATTCCCACCGCTTTATAGACTACAAAGAGTCTAGCCTCCACTACAATTGTATGCCTCTTGAAAGTAGACGAACATTAATTGATATGTCCTTTCTGCATGGGATATGTAATAACTACATAGATTGTTTTGAATTAGCGTCACAAATTTTAAGTTTTTGTATCCCAAAATTACGAACCAGACATACGGCACTATTTGCTACTGCCCATAAATGTACTAAGTATGCTCAAAATTCGATTGTCAGTAGGCTACACAGAAAATATAATAAAAAATTTAATACGGTCGATATTTTTCACTCTAGTAAAACTTCCTTCAAACGTGAAGTTATCAAGGTACTTCGTATAAATGAAAACTAGGTATATATCTTTATAGTAAGCGTAATTAGGTACATATATATATATATATATATATATATATATATATATATATATATATATATAATTATATATATAACACTTATTATATGCATAAATACCGTTATTTATCTTTTTATTACAATTATTATTTACACATGAACATACAGACATAGGCACACACACACGCACACTCACACATACATACACACACTCACACACTCACACACACACATACACACACATACACACACACACACACATAAGCATAATTGTGAGCGCATTGCTTTTCTTGTTTTATGTGGTGTTTACTTTGTGACAAATTAAGAAATATAAGAAAAATGTAAATCCGTAATTGGCTTAAAGACCTATGTAATTAGTTTTGTCTATATAACATTGTAAAAAAAGCTGTGGATTTTGTTATAAATAAATAAATAAATAAATAAATAAATAAACATTTCTTCAGGAAATTCGAACACCCTGAGGAATGAACAATTATTTTTGTAAGCTAAAATTATTTTAATAAAGAGTATTACCTACCTAAACGTACGCCTGTGTCCCATATAAATATATCAAGGGTACTTAATTCATTGTTGAATTAGATATTCCAATTAATTGGGTTGTTGACATTTTGCGGGGGTGAACAAAAGCGTCGTCAAGACTTAAAACCTCAAAAACTGTAATGACATAAATATATTATACAATGACTAGAATAAATAATAACTGAACGAATACTTAACTCATCCTTTTCAAGTAGAGCAATTATTGAACAATAAATTATTATATTTGGTTGTCTAAGTCGTATTTATATTATTATGTTGTCGACAAAATAATAGTTGAACCACGAGATCGAGTTACGTTGGCCCACCTTCAAAGAAATTGCAGTCTCATTTCCAGTTATGGAGGAACTTGTAAACCTTATACTCTAAGACCTTGCCTAATATAATATCTTTATTGAAATTGAAAACAATGTGTGCACTCTAAAAATCTGTCTGCTGGAAAAATTAGAAATAAACAGTATCTATATGCAAAAATTACCTAAGTAGGTAGTAATATCATCCCTACTGTTGCTAGTATACAATTTCTTCATATTTGCCTTTGTCTTCTAAGATTTGCCGTACATTTTACACCCTCGAATGTGTGCGATATAACTATTATGTAATTTAGTAATGCCTCCAGACGATCATTTCACCGTCATAATGACACCGAAGTAGTCGCCTTTAAAAAATGCAAAAAATCAGAAAATGAGCGTAGGTTATTGTAAGAAAATAAATTACCTACTTATACTCGTAATATGTTGTTCGATTATACTTTGTTTATTGCTAAAAGTGACAACGAATTCAATTATAATAATTTGAAATCAAACATTGTTTATGTGGAGAACGATAGGTTAATTGTTACAGTAAATTGGAATTTAATACTCCTTATGGCGCAAGCAGAGCGGTGAAACTTTTGTGTTCCAACATGCGACGGGAGGTTTCCTTCATAAGTTCGGAATTTGGTGTCAACAAATCATTATGGACTACACCCTCGAGCTATTAAACTTTTCAACAACAATGCTCTGAATATTTTATGGGTAACCGCAGTTTCAAGCACTGCATCAGCTGAATTTTACGTAAATATCTAAGTATGTCAGGTCGCTCTTAAAAAGAAGAACCAAAAGTTTCTGAAAGGGTAACCAATGAAAAATTTACTATTAAAACGTCAAATCTATTGTCATACGTCAATCGGGCGTATTTCTTTATTATTATTTTATCTCTTTGTCATACCGCCATCGTTGTTTTATTAGTGCCCGAAGGTTGACTGGCAGAGAATGTCCGCCTTTGTTTCTATACTTTTTGTATGGTACATAAAGAAATAAATAAATAACATCGGGTTGTTCAAAACATTATTACTTTAACAATATATCAACTAACAGAGCTGTCAAATTATACCTCAAAATCGTATGTCAAAACAAATTCACTTTTATATAATCGAACTTATTCTATAAACCATGTAAAGTTCACTTTTCTATAATCGAAGTGTTAGAAATTCGATTGTATTTGACAGTGCTGTTAAGTTAACTTATGTGTTAATTGATTTTGATTTTGACCAACCTTTCAAAAACCGGTGGTAAGTATTTACGAAATTAATTAAATATATTTATTAAGTAGAATGAGAAGATCGAAGGTCATAATATTCTTCCTTGCAGGAGGACACTGTCGGAATAAGTTCATCAGTATAATGTATCTAATTTATTAAGAAGTAGGTAGTTAAGAATGAGTAATTTAGGAAAGGTAAACAACATAAATATTACGGTCACGTAAATTAATTAAGAAATTCCGTAAATCGCCAAAGTTGTGTTGACCCTTATTGCTTATTAATTTTGATTTAGATTGATACCTCTGTATTTACTCTGTGAGGCCAGAAGATATCATGATATCCAATATAATTGAAGACAAGATAATTTTCATCACGTTCATACCATTTGATTATTTTTCCCGTAATTGGATTAGACAGTAATATGATAATATCTGACACGATATGACTGTAGCTATTCTACGAATACACAGCATAAAGTGTAATGAGGCAAGGATTAGACATGACACCAAATGACACCATGACCGAGTTTAACAAAATCACAATAAAAACTTACGACTGGTTTTTATAACCTATCTATTCCTTAGTATTAATTCAGTGAGGGCTGAAATGTAGGTATCAAAATATTCATCTAAAGTCATATTAACATTATAAGCAATGGGTAAACAATTTTCATTCCAATGTTAATTTAATGAAGCCCTAAATCTGTGCTCTCTAGAATAAATATGAAATGCACATAATTGAATAGTAACAGGCATTACCATAAATGGTTGAATAATCGTTTAAGGTGATTCCCCTTTCATTTATATGGAAAATCTGTGTCGTAGAAATTCGCGTGAAGGATTACGTTTCACGAAGTTTGCTCTATTACTACATTCGGCTTGGATAAGCAAACACATTAAGTAAATATGTTTGTAAGTATTTCCTACAGTGTGTTTCGTTACAATTTAAACTAAACTGGAGATAAAGACTGTCGTTAATATTCTCAGCGATCTTGGTGCCATAAGCATACCTTAATACTAGACTTTCTAGACTTCTAAGAATACTACTAGACTTCTAAGAAAATTTGATAACACAGACACATAGTACGAAGTGTTTCCTGTTCCTATTGCTGAATCACGATATAGAAATTTCCTTAGCATAGAAATAATTTGATCTCGGCCTCTGTTCAAGCATGGCCATCTAGCCTGGCGAGAGATCTTACGTACCTTAATTTTTAATGCCTACTTTAATTTAAATTTCTTAATAAATCCATACTCCATAGACCATGATCCAGATGCCCTCAATTGTAAGGACAAACCGAATAACCATGGATATTGTTGCCTATGAAAAGTTTATAGACGTCTATGAGCAGTGTTACTTATCATTAAATAGCATTTTGTTTGACAGCTATTGGTATACTTATACCTCTAATCTCTATATTAAAAAATTTAAAAATCCCCCGACACTTGTTTTCAATAAAAAATAGCTGATAACCTTAAAACTCCTGAACAATCTTCGTAAATTGTAGCTAAGAAACATCTCGAATCACGTTATCATTCAAATAAAAAAACCGCATCCTAATCCGTGCATTCGTATATCCTATACGAATGCGAATGCTACGATGTCACGAACAGACACATCAAACTTATCACCCCTCTTTTTGCGTCGAGAGTTAAAAATGAATAGTATTATTTCAATAGTTTCTATTTATTTATTCCTTTATTTAATCTTTATTGAACCCCAAACAGTGGTACAATTGGCGGACTTAATGCTAAATAGCATTCTCTAATAGTCAATTTTCAGGATGTGCAGAGAACTGTTAGAAGCAGTACAATATCGTAAGAAAGAAAGAAAATAACTGGGCAAGTGCATGTCAGGCCATGCGCAATGTAGGGTTCCGAAGTAGTAAGTTTATCGGCTATTACTCATTAACTACTTATGCTAACGTAGCCGTGATAGTTTTCCTTGTAAATTCATCATATTATAACCTATTTTTGAAAATTATTTGACACGACTCTAACTAAAGTTATCACTTTAAAGCCATCCTCAAAAAATCATCCTCACGTTACCTGTAGGGGAGGTACCCTGAAAAAAATGTTTTTGAATATTTTATTCTATGGTTCTAGAGTTTTAATAAATATGTATATCCCTGCCAAATTACAGCTTTCTAGCACTAAGGGTCTCGGCGCCTTGCTTCAGACAGATGGACGGACAGACGGACCGACAGACAAACGGACAGACAGACGGACATGGCGAAAATAAAATGGTTCCGATTTTACGTCGGAACCCTAAAAAAGAAGAGAAAAAAGAATAAAAATTACTATTATTGTTATTCTTCCATTCCGCGTCTCTATTCCGACGTGCCATGTGGTATACCTAACAGCCGCTCGTACAATTTATACGGCAACACATATTCGCTCAATTGTCGCGGTTATCGCCTAAGTTTTAATCAAAATTATCTCTCGACCCTTTGAGAGTTATATTCACATACTCAGTTCAACTATAGAACAGTTGAAGTATATTCTACCAAAACTGTTTCCGTGACTCGAACAAAAATGCGACTTAATTCACAAGGAGTTAACTGATAAAGTTTATATAAGAGCAAATATGTTTTATAGACAAATCTATTCAACAACGTCCTACCAAAAGTGGTCTCATATTCAGTAGAAGAGCCGTCAAGATACCCTCAACCAATGATGTTTAAATAAATATAGATACGTTATGCCCTAACAAATCAACCGAAAAATCTGTTCCGATGTCCGCAAGGCACGCTTTATTGCTTTATCGCACGTCTTTATCGCTCTCGCGTCAAAACTACATCGCTATCTCTTTCTTCACCTGAATAAGAGTTCCCAATTGGGAACTTTTTGAGTCACACAACGCGCGCGCTTATGACATCTGCCTCTTTTTAATATATAATATCATTGCCCTCAACCATGAAAGTGGATTTTTCCTACTACATTTACCAATAGGTAACACTTACTATAATATATTTATCAAATAATTATGTCCAATAAGCAAAACATAGAAGTCAATTTTAAAGATTATGTAGATGTTGTTTGGGTGATCTGATCGTATTTTTACATAACTTTTTAATGAAATAAAGACCTACAGTCAATCCTAGCCAAATTTTAATTTCATCTTTAACATCTTAAAGCTTTCGATTTGACCTGCCGGACTCGACCAACCTTTCTGTAGGGATAAATTTAAAACAAATAAACATCAATTGGGTACTGGATTTGATTTGTAATGTGTGTTTACGAACTTTAGTAACTTCATAAGTTACCCAAAACCAAATTCTTATCTTATATCTTTAAACGAGCAAATTATTGTATATATATATATATATATATATATATATATATAATTGGAATCTCGGAATCGGCTCCAACGATTTTCATGAAATTTAGTATATAGGGGGTTTCGGGGGCGATAAATCGATCTAGCTCGGGTTCATTTTTAGAAAATGTCGTTTTATCGGTGTTTTCAGGCAATGATAAACTTCTACAATTCCTCTTTCGCTCGGGACGCAAAGCGCAGTGGACGTATATTTTGCTAGTGCCTTCGAATAGATAAAAACTAACATTGTGCATAAATCGTGTGTGCATCTACTTATCCCTCTCGCACGCAGGGCATCTTGCTGCGTCGACATTGATAAGTGAACAATCTAATCGTTTACCTGCACCGTGTAGCAGTGAATGTATGTGCCAAAGTGTACTCTATGCTGAGAGTGATAAGCAATACATCTAGCAATCCATACACGTCGTCGACACAGTGCAAAGTGTGCATAATAACTATAAGCGAGAAGTTCCGCTCTGCCCGCTGTTATCTGTCGAGATACTCCAAATTATATTATTGATGCTATTGGGAGTGCTTCTACAATTATATTTATGAGTACATTACCCGTGTATCTTTTGTACAAACGGATTTACGGGTATAGCTTCATTGCCTATTAGAATAAAACGGAGTAATATGCTGCGATCCCCAACAACATACAGTGATCAACAATACGGCTCGGATCCTAACCTATCAATTCATACGCCTACAACGTCGCAAAATAAAAATAATATTAATTTCCGTATTCAGCGACCGCGTCGCCGTGAAGAATGTGGTGATAGTGACGTCAAGAAAGAAATTTTGGAGCTGAAAAACACGCTCAATAAATTTATAGAAACTCAAAATTTGTCTCTAATTAACCTAAAGCAGGAAATTTCGGAAGTAAAGAATCAAATATCGAATGTCTATACAACAAGCAAGGAAATAGAAAGTGCTGTTGATTACTTAACAGAAAAATTTGATACTGCCAGTAATAGAATTGAAAAGCTTGAAGAATCCTCTTTGTTATTTCAAAATCAAATATCCTTATTGCAAACAAAAGTTGAAGATTTAACGCGTGAAGCATATCAAAACCAAATCGAAATTCGAAATATTCCCACTTCAGCGAATGAGACACAAGATGACCTTATCCTGCTAGCCCAGAGAACTGCCGCTGCCGTTAATGGTTGTATATCCTCACAAGACATAACTGACATTAGACGTTTACCTGGTAAGCAGAGTACAAAGCAAACTATCCTAGTTAATTTGAGGGGTCCAATCGTAAAAAATAACTTGCTCAGCGCTATAAAGAAATTTAACTCTGAGAACAGCAGCAAACTGAATTCAGCCCACATCGGTATCGGAGGATCTCCCTTTCCAATATATGTATCTGAGCACTTAACCCCTAAAACGCGTTTGTTGTATTTCAAGGCACGGAATTTTGCAAAAGAAAACAAATATAAATTTTGTTGGATATCACACGGCAGAGTATTACTAAGGGAGGATGAAGGGTCTAAGGTACTCCTAATACGGGAAGAAGGCGATATCCCAGTGACCAAAAATTCAACAAAATAATATAGTAGTGTACTTTTAATGCTTACCTATTATATGTCTAAAATTGTCACTCATTGATTACATAACTAACATAAATAAATTGCATGTTTTATACTAATTTTGTTTACACATGTGTTTTCCTTGTTAAATACTAACAAAATACAATAATACATTTATACGCTAAGTCTACATTATTTATTAGAATATAACCTACCTAATAACCATAAAAGTATTAACCTACTCACTTTATGTTAGGCTCATCTAAGTATATACCCATAAGATTCTAACGAATCTGTAAGCATAAATACTAAATACATACACACTTTATAGTTTAATTATATTGTATAATTGTCACTTATTCAATAACTAAGCTGAGTATATAAATCACTCTCATACAAACAAATAAAACAACACAAAAATATTTGATAGAATACTCACAAAAAACTACTGATACGCTAAGGACAAATACTCGTTTACTTTGTTCTGTAGTTAGTCATAAAATGATATAATTTAACGAATAATTTTACAACACTGTTTTTATTTTTTTAAACTGATATTAATTTCCTTCCTAACTATATTCTAACCAAAACTAAAAATGGTCTTACTTAGAGAAAATTCACTAGCAAATGACCTAGAAGAATTACTACAACCTGTATCAATATCATGCGATCCGACTGTTTGTAAAAATAAACTTGATGAACTTAAATGTGTGGGTGGTTTCAAAATCATCTCACAAAATATTCGAAGTCTTTCGAGTAATTTTTCTGGTTTCCTATTGTTAATGCACCAAATTAATATAGATTATGATGTTATCATATTAACGGAGTGTTGGCTCTCTCGGCAGTCTCCTTTGCCATATTTGGATGGGTACTTATCGTTCGCGACCAAAAATGTAATGCTTCAGAATGACGGAGTAGTAATATATGTAAATAAAAATTTGAAAAAAATCTCATTTGAAGAACCTATATGCCTCGATGCTAATTGTGCAGTTCTTAAAGTGGACCACGACATAGCAGTTATAGGTATCTACCGCTCACCCTCACAAGCGAACATTTCACGATTCTTGACAAGTCTTGAAAAAATAATTACTTCGTTAGCTGCTTTTAAAAATGTTGTCATCTTAGGAGACATGAACATCAACATAAATGAAGGTGCACACGAAAACAATTCACAAGAATACCTTACAATGATGTCTTATTTGGGTTATTTACCCTGTCACAATTTACCAACGAGAAATAATAATTGCTTGGACCATGTATTTGCCAAAACAAATACTAACTGTTTAACCCTTGTAGCTGAAACTACCCTTACGGATCATTACACAGTAATTTTTTGGTTTCAAAGTACGCCACCTAAAACCTGCTCCAAAAACATTTTTACCAAATTAGACACTAAATCAGTCGATAAAGAGATGTCTCAAATAAACTTTTCCCCAGTTTTTGACACAACTGATCCTAATGAAGCTGCAAACCTATTGATACTACCATTAATGACAATAATTCAAAATAATACTAAAGTTTTTAAGGTGGCACGTAGGAAAAGGATTATAAAGCCCTGGATGACACCAGGCTTGCTAAGATGCATAAACATTAGGAACAAATTGCATAAAAAGTTAAAATTGGATCCAACTAATGTTATTGTGGAAATTAGCTACAAAAGATACAGAAATTTCTGTAAAAACCTAATACGTAAAGCTAAAAGAGATTTCGAAAAGGGGGAAATTGTTAATGCTGGTAGTAATAACAAACTTTTGTGGAAAGCAATAAAGAATATTACTCACACCAATAAAACTCCAGTCTCAGCTCATGGTCTACTGTCACTTCAGTCCTCGGCTGAACAATCAGTAAATTCAATAAATGATTTCTTTGTAATCATTGGTAAAAGAGTTGCAGAAGAAACTATGGCATTAAAGTCTAATAATAGTGATAATTCGCAACCATGCAACGATTGTCTCAATTCTATGGTTTTCCTTGATACCGACGAGTCTGAAGTAGAATCTTTAATTATGTCCCTACGAAGTGATTGTGCTCCTGGTTGGGATATGATACCTACGTCCTTCTTAAAAAGATACAAACATATTATACTACGTCCAATGACTTATGTATGTAATTGTGCCATAAGATCCGGTATCTTTCCTAAAATATTTAAAAAATCAATAGTGCATCCTATACATAAGAGTGGAAATAGAGACCTTCTAACAAATTATAGGCCTATAGCAATTTTAACAGCCTTCTCAAAAATCCTTGAAAAAATTGCCAACAAGCGGTTGATTAAATTCCTAGAGTCTAACAATCTTATCTCAACCAGGCAGTATGTTTTTAGATCAGGCAGGTCCACAGCGGATGCTGTTCAGGAATTGACCGAGCACGTATCAAATAATCTAGATAAGAGGGAGAAGGTTTTGGCTATATTCTTGGATATATCCAAGGCTTTTGACACGGTACATGTCCCTTTGCTTATAGACAAGTTATTCTCAATTGGAGTCAGAGGAAAGCCACTAGAATTTTTTAAAGACTACTTGCATGATAGATCCCAACAAGTCAAAGTCCTTGACTACTTAAGCGATAGCATGGATACAAATTATGGAGTCCCGCAGGGGAGTATTTTGGGTCCAACTTTATTTCTAATATACATTAATGGCCTATGCAATCTAAACTTAAATAGGGGTAAAATTATCACTTTTGCTGACGATACAGTTTTAATTTTTACAGCATCTACTTGGGAGGAAACTTATATGGCAGCGCAACAAGGTCTTAATGTTGTAATGGGATGGCTGCGTAATAACATTCTTGCCTTAAACGCCACAAAAACAAACTACGTTTCTTTTACAATGCGTAGCACTAAAAACCTCCAGCAAAACAATTTCACCCTTAAAGTTCATCGGTGTTTAAATATGGAACCTTCTTGTTCATGCCATACAATAACTAAAGCTAAATTTGTGAAATATTTAGGAGTGACTGTTGATGAAAAATTAAATTTCCACGAACATATCCTTACCCTAACTACTAAACTTCGCAAACTCATTTACATTTTCAAAAACTTACGACATGTAGCTGATCCAAACATTATAAAAACTGTTTATTTCGCTCTGTTCAATCACTGTTACAGTACTGTATAACTTCATGGGGTGGGTCATCAAGAAGTTACTTGATAAACCTTGAAAGGGCTCAAAGGGCTATATTAAAAGTCAGCCACTTCAAGCCATTTAGGTACTCCACAAATTTATTATATAAAGAATGTAAAATTCTTTCAGTCAGGAAGCTTTTTGTATATCAAGTTTTGTTAAAACAACATAGATGCCGTCCACTTAATACTTCAAATCAAATTGAGCATAGGAGAAAATATCAAGTCTTTAATGTTCCAGCTCAAAGGTCTGTTTTTTCTCAGCGATTTTTTCATTTTTTGGGACCGTTTCTATACAATAAACTCAGTCGCATAATGCAATTAAGTAATCTAACGTCCTATAAATTAAAGATAACAATAAAAGAATGGATACATTTAAAAACATATGAGGATATAGAAGCTATTCTCACTATAACTAAATAAACTTCTGTTAACTTACTTTCACACACTGAATCACAACACACATACACACTACAAAACACAGCACCACAACACACTCAAACATAGCTCACGTATTTGCGTGTAAACACACAAACTTGCACACTCACACACACATACACACTCACACACATACATACACGCATATACATGTACAAACATACACATACACACAAGCGAGCTAGGATGCTCGCACAAGCACATCATACTTACTTTTTAATCTGTCTTGTTTTGCATGCTCTAAAAGTTCTAAAACGGTATTATACCTTAATATTCGTTAACATTTATCAGAGAGTGACAATTTAAACATGTGGGTATGCATTCTTACCACATAGTTTATATCTACTTGTTTATAATATTCAAGTCTGTTACTCCATCCATATCTAAGAATGATAACTTGTCCTTAGTTTAATCAACTTATAATTTTAAGTTTTTGCTTTATTTTATTTTATTTTATTTTATTTTTCTTTGTTTAATATATACCTAGATACATAATTGTTGTATATGCAGTGTAACATTAGCTACTATCAATATGTCCCGTAGCTTAAAGAGCTGGTGCCAGAAATACAGGCTTTGATCCTAGTTCAGGCATCAGACAGTTTTAAATACATGCAATTAAAATGTAACAACTAAAACTGTATTACTGTCAATAAACGATTATTTCATTTCATTTCATTTCATTTCATTCTTCCTGACATCTATTGGCAAGTAGCAATACTAAAGCTACTTCAGTAAATGGCGTTGTTAAGCAACACTAAACCGAGCTAAGCTCGGTCATCCGGATATTATTATAATTATTTACTATTCAAACAATATTTTAACTTTAAATTTAGAAATTTAGAAAAACATACCAAATACCAAATATCTTAATTTTTTCCAATACTATAATATGTTTACGTACATACTCGTACATAGATTTTATAAATGTCTCTGTTTTACAGAGTGAGTTACTGAAAACGAGAAATAAATAAAAAAGAAATGGACATTTTTTCTTGTAAATATATTCTTCTTTTGTTGTGTATGTATCTTATGTCTGCTGCAAAAATAATTTTCCTAATTAAGTAGATTTGTAAATGAATAAATATTGGAAATATTTATGAGGTATTCCGATGTTAAAATTAACATGTAGGAACGTTTAACAGGAGCTTCAGAGTAAATTCAAAACTACATAAATGCCCTTTATACTTAGTTTAATAGTTCGTATCAGTCCAAATAATTTACTCAACGCAACCTCTACATTCTCGGTTCCATAAAATTAGTTTGTTCTACACAAATCCACCGGAACAAAGTTTGACTCGGTCGTACGGTCCACTGTGCATCGAGTGTTAAATGTATGAATATTCATCGCTATTAGATTTAAATTGATTTCCAAGGCAACGAATTTAAGGTCTCTGTGTGAAAATCCAACGTGACCATTCGTAATTACATTTTGTAATCTTGTTACGATGTCACGATTCGGGATACTGGCCCTCTTCGCGTTAGAGGAGTAAATCGTGTTAACATTTTACTTTTACTATACTATAAGGACGAAGGTATATTGGGTAATTTATAATACTTTATTTAATTAAAGAAATACAGACATTTAAATTAATATTATGATCATAAATTAATTAATACGATAGTTCCCATTCGCTAACGAATACAGAATATAATCAATATAACGAATATTGTCATTACAGATGGAAAAAATATACATGTAAAATTAATTGTGTAAAAATTTAATATTACAAATTATATAATTTTACTAGGTACCTAGGTGTACAAATAGTAGGTGAATAAATGCTATTGTATAAAGCAGCAATCGTCGTGGTGATGATATAACTAAGTAGTTAAGTATAATGAGGAATATACTTAATGTATTTTAAAATCATGGCTTAAAAGTTAAAACTACTTCGCGTAGTGGGCATATTTTATATAACAATATTTTTAGTTCTTCTAAAAATCCAATATCCAATGCTTGTACCATTGATATCCAATCCTTTTACCAACATAATATTATAATCTTCAAGAAAATATATAAATATTTTGAAAGCATTATGACTGATCGCTGAAACATTTTAAATCCGCTTATTTTTACCGAACTTGTTCATTGATTTTGGTAAACCGTTGTGGTTTACAAATTCGTCTTACAACAGCTTAGGGGATTTTTTCCAGAAGGTTTATACTCGTAATAGGTATTTTTACACTAACATGAATAGATTACATTACATAGAGGTATAAATATTGAAATCATATGGTGCATAATAATTAGTTCCTCTTTGTAATAGAGTAGATAAAGGTTTTTGACTGACAAAGCTTAATATTCTTTTTTTTACCATACATACTATAACTACTTTGATTTATCTTAGTAAATCTTAAAACTAATTCAATAGGTACTGAACGTACGTTATACACATAAACGGATGATAAGCGCTGTTTTGAACATTCCCGGTTGATTACTAAAAGGATCAAGTCAAGGTGGCTTTCTATAGAAAATGGCAGACGGCATCGACGGACGGTCGACCTTTAATAATAACA
Organism: Thymelicus lineola; assembly: GCA_963932265.1. NCBI lineage: Eukaryota > Metazoa > Arthropoda > Insecta > Lepidoptera > Hesperiidae > Thymelicus > Thymelicus lineola. Next base: position 12,537,406 of record OZ010688.1, read on the forward strand.
TTATTATGCTGCGATGAAAGACAGCAACTTTGTAGCTGCAGACTTGAAAAAAGAACCAGACGTCACCTTGTCTTATCGAGAGTGACGCCGCCCGCTTACCATGTGTGCGTAATTTTTATTGCGGTCCGACCAATCCGACACGGTAATGGCGGCCGATTAATAACAGCATGGTGTCAATGTGTGCGTGTGATATTTGTACGAATGGAGGAGTTGGTATTACTATAGGTACTTCACTGAATTTGTCACAATCCTTTCTTTTTTTAAGTCTGTGTTTGTAGCATGATTTTTTATGAAATCAATATTCGAGTCCAGTTGTCGCATGGTGGCTGCACTTGGTTGCACTTGGCGTCGCATCTTAATGGGAGAAAACTGATTTTAAGGTCTGATGAAGAGTGAAGTACCGTCAACTAGTTAAATATTCAGAAACAGTTCATAGTGTTTCATCGACTATGTTGAAATAATAAAACAGGTTAGCTCATTAAAACGAGCCGAGAACGAAAAAAGTTGAAACGAATAAACTTTTAACGAAGTCTTTTGTTCCAAATCTACAACTGTAAAACTGTTTCTCATCGTTGAAATCATTGGAATCTAAAAATACATAATCACAATGTTCTGCCATCTGTGATATGCGCCACCCTAGTTATGCAAATCGAAGGATAGCATCCTATCACGCCAAAGATGAATTTTCTAACGTGTGTACAATATACATATGTATACGAGAAAATATACGTCCCAATTCTTTTCTTATACGCGAAACAATTTGTGTAAACTGCCCGATCTTTATGTAAATCAAAACGGAGAAAATCTTGTCATCTGAATACTTTGTTCGCTACCGTCAGATTTTATATGAAAGATGTGTTTGGTTGAGTCCTTGTATAACGAAAAGTTCCTTAAGCCCTTCATTCAATAAAGAAAAGATAAAGTAAAACCTCTATAAATAAAACTAATACATTTGATTAAAATAATGGAATGAATACATTGCTATTTATATTAGTGGAAGCCTTGTCGAATGTTATGTTTATAGGAATAATCAACAAAAGAGCAGAAGAGTTATCTAATGATAAGTATTCACTATCGCCCATAGACATTAATAACACGAAATACCGGTCAAAAATAAAGCGAATCCGCATTATTCTGTCTTTCCGTAAAACAAATTCACGTTCAATTTAAGAGAGGAGAGTAGTAGGTAGCCATTCAGGTAGAAACCTTTCCACTGTGCTCCCAACTACCCATGGTGTGGTACCCATACTATAAAGCAGATTACATTGGAAGCCAACGATCTCCAACGGAAGAAACCGTTCGCCATATCCTCTGTTGTTGTTGTTGTCTGTTGTTCAATGAGGTGCACCGCGAGAAAGGGAGAGAAGCTAGGGCTCAAGGTTGGATGAAGGCCCTAAAACCCTAATGGAAGCCATACACGATTAAGTGTACTTGTCAAATTTGCAGTTGGACTTGGCGCGGCATTATTATACATTATTATACAATAATTAATTAATGTAGTCAATACGCAAACAATAATCAATTTTCACGTCTACACTTCAAACAGAGACTGTAAAGCAACTGTAGGTTCATTACGATAATATTGACATGTCTAATCACTGTTTTATTAAACGTGATTGATTACATTAGTTTATTAACATATAATTTTGATATTAATTGCATACGTATCAATAAATACTTCCGGATTGTCAGTTGTGTATAACTTGTTTCTCCGTGTATATCATAAAAATAACATTCTCAATAAATAAATAAATAAAATAAATAAATAAAGCTTTTTATATAACCAAGTTATTCATATACCAAGGATACACCTGCGTCCATTGTAACAATACATGTAAATTCACAGATGCGGTGTGGCTAGGAGCGATAAAAAATTAAATTTCCTTTTGAATATGGATTATTCATGAGACGTAACAAACCGTCACACCGGATGTACAGGAAACGAACCCGCGGATCACAGATCTAGTTTTAAATAATGTAAACACGGTAACGCGGTAGGTACTTCACCTTACATTATGCCAAATTCTACTTTGTCATACATTGAAGTATAATGTCATAGAACAGACATCTCGAACAAAATGTGTTTCCCGCTCGGGACGTTCGATTTTCAAAATTAAGCCTCCGTTCTCCTTTCAAAATCGAACGAATCCATTGAATATTGAAGCCACGTGGCGCCAATGCATTGGGACATATGTACATGGTGTTCGCGGTGTCGGTTCTACACGCTAGTAATAATACTTCAATGTTGTCATATGAGTTTAATTACTACCAGATAGCATCCTAAAGGAAATTTAATTACAATATTATACTTAGTTTATTAGTGAGCGTGTAATTGAATTGCGAAATAACAACCAACATACCAATTAAAGCCACATTGATTCATCATAGAGCTATTTTGGCGAAATGACGGTTAAAATATACCAGAATCCGAAAGGTGGTGTAGCAAAAGGTAGTAAGGTAATTAACATTATACATACATTATTTATACATTGTATTTATTGTGTTTAATAATACACTATTTATATTTATATTTATGAAAAAAAAGGTTTCACACTTACAGATATTGCAGAACAATGTCTTGTGGGGTATTATTACCAATTACTGAAAAATATATTTTTAAATATGTGTATACAGTGTATGTTATTTATAATATATATTTACTAATTTCGGTAATATAACTAATTTTGCTATTGATTCCTTATCTTCCTGTTTATTAATTCATTCATTTTCCGAGCTCAAATTACTGAGTTTCCTCTCCACAATAAATTATGAAACTGAAATTGTTATTATCTAAAAGTAGCAAAACATTTATCAATACCGCAAAATTTACAGTAGGTATGATGTTTTCGATTTGATATCCAATTTCTAAGATTGAAAGAAAATGAAATTATTTTCTTAGATATTCTTTTCTGAAAATAAAATATAATTCACTCACCTATATTGTTCCTACAATTTATAAAGTTTATAAAGTAAAATTTTATGTACGGAGTTAAAACATCTGTTCTGTTTTGTACGTGAATCAAATACCTATATATAGGTACTTCTAAAGAGTAAATAAATAGTATGCAGTCTTAACATTAGCAATCTAACAATCCTGTATTAAAACTGTGTACTGAGATTATTAAACATCTTATTTTTAGCCCACTCCTTTCTTCTAAATTAAATAAATAAAAAAGTCATTTTCTTCATTCTCACTTTCTTTTCTTTTCTATAATACTCTATAATACTAATAATTTTCTTTTCTATTATAAAAGGACAATCGAGTAGAAGGGTCAAGCAATGTAGGTCTAATTCTTAAACAAAAAAACCAGGTACAAATCAAAGCTTCCGAAATCTTACAGTCTCTTTTAACACGTTTAGTACAAATTCTTTATGACAAACGTAAATTCAGAGAGCGCTATTGATAAATTTTACAAATTGAATTTACAAATTTCTCCTTACAAAATAAACCACTCAAATTACGGATTATACAATGCGTATTTACGTTGATTACAAAAAATCCAAACCTTTAATAAAACAAATAATAAATTAACCTTAACAAAAATGTTTATTATTATTCGTTATGTAATAGATTTTTTGGCTTAATAACCAATGGCTTTTTGAAATAGAGGAAAATTAAGTTCGTATACAAATTACAAATCAGAAACACAAATTACAAATTTACAAATTTCTCCTTACAAAATAAACCACTCAAATTACGGATTATACAATGCGTATTTACGTTGATTACAAAAAATCCAAACCTTTAATAAAACAAATAATAAATTAACCTTAACAAAAATGTTTATTATTATTCGTTATGTAATAGATTTTTTGGCTTAATAACCAATGGCTTTTTGAAATAGAGGAAAATTAAGTTCGTATTATATATTATATTATTTATACCCGTACCAATAAATATAAGATGAAGCTAGTCTATTAATACATACAATATACCTACATCAATAATACATTAATTACTTTAGATAGTACATTATAATATCACAAATGAGCATATGTCGTTTATTATCTATAAATAACTGGCCTTTGCCCGTTACAAAAGGATTAACAGGTTGTATGTATCTTATGCTTACTCTTCAAGTTTGCAACGGATTTGATGCGGCATTTAGTAACCAGTTTTGTTAAATCATAATGGTCTATGTCTTTTGTCTCTGAAATATAAATTATTGATAAAAACTTAGTATAAATAAAATGTAACTGTCTTCAGGCTTAACTATTTTCGTATTATAACTTGTTCCGGAGAGAACGTGCTGTCACAAAGGTGTTTCCGTTTACCCTTTTCAACGAATTAGACGATCTTTATAATTAATATTTACCTCTAGTATACCCAAGGGGTCACATATAACTCTTCATTTTAAGAACGGAGACAGGTTATAATTTAGAACAGTGGAACGCTTGTAAAAATATCTACGCGTAGGTTCAAGTTTTTTGTAGGGTTCTGTAATTCCAAAGAGATCGAATTTGATATAACTACCTTCCTAACTTCTTAACTTTCCTAAGATAAGTTATTTCAACTAATCTTGTTTCGATTAGGAGGAAGGGGTTGCGTTTCATTGTTGCCATTGCGGTGAGGGCGCTCCAAATCAGTTTAAAGGATCAACCGGATCTACCAACTACGACTTTGTCCTATCTGCTTGAGCAGTCAAGACCAATGCCGCCACAGCAGTTGTTCATTGGAAAAACAGACAACTTTATAAACTACAATACTAGTACTACAATACTACTATAGTATACCTACTAGTATACTACAATACTACTACTAGTATACTACAATACCTGTGGAGCGCTAAGTTATTTACGTACGTGCAGTTTCCATAATAATGTTAAATTCGAATTCAAATATTTTTATTTTTTAACAAGGCCCTACTGTGAGAGGGCTGGAGAGTTAAGAAGAGTCAGTAGAGAAACAATATCTAATTAGGTATTATACAGGTTGTCCCGTAAGTAGTAGATCAACCGGATCAACCGTAGAGGGTAATAGTAATAATAGTGCCAACTTTAGTTCACTTTATAAGGGTCTCATTAAATTAGTTTCCATAACTTTTCACCTTCGAACTACGGTTCCTAAAATAAACTTCGAACACAACAATAATTTACAGCTAGTTAAATTATTCAGCTAGTTTTCGATCCCTGTCAAACACTAATATCTGGGTAATTTGAAAGTCGGACAATTCCTATACGATACATAGATAGACCGATGGACACAGATGGACTTCGCCGTGATCGTAAACTTTCCTTAATTATTCAGACTAAACTTAGTACCGTATTCCACGCTACCTCCTTTGTTGAATAACATTCAAAATGTCGGTAACAGCAAAATGCAACAAGTTTTGAGTGTTGGGACTAACTATAGCCGTGTTAAGTTTTTGAAGTGAAACTTCTTTAGAATCGTTGTGATTTCAAACCGGATGCAACGGAAAAAACGACAGGTAAGAGACACAAATACAAAATGAGAATTTCATTTTCGTTGTCAAGCTTGCTTATTTAATATCTGTCGATCGACCGACCGATTGTTGTTTCTTAGTTAGTCGCTAGATGGCGCGCTACAGTAATTTTGTGTAAGACGGCTGCAGCTAGATGACACTTAATAATTTTCGTGTTGTTGTCGAGGGGTTTTTTATATCTTGTTTAGTTTCACTTCTATCGTGTGTGAATCGCACACACACCTTTTTTTATTATAAATGTTTATTATTCCCTTATAAATGTTATTATAATTAATAAGGTGTTTATTTCGAGAGGATATGAAAACAACGCTCGTAAGTACCTTAATGTATTGTTATAAAAGTTCTTATGTAACTAGCCGAAACACGTTGACAATCCACCTGATGTTAAGTGAACACCGTCAACATTAATAACACTGGCTCACCCAACAATATATTATGTATGTATATCTTCGGTAATAAACCCTTTTTAACCGACTTCAAAAAAAGGAGAAGGTTCTCAATTCGACTGTATTTTTTTTTATGTTTGTTACCTCAGAACTTTGGACTGGGTGAACCGATTTGGATGATTTTTGTTTTAATTGAAAGCTGGTGCTTGTCGTGTGGTCCCACATAAATTTGAACGAGATCTGACAATGGCATCCATGTGAAAATCATATAAGTCTTAAATTTGCATAAAGTATGTGCGCGATAAATGGACGAATAACTCAATATCGCGCCAACCGATTTCGATGATTTTTTTTATTGAAAGCTGGTGCTTGTCGTGTAGTCCCACATAAAAAGCGAGATCTGATAATGGTATCCATGTCAAAAGTACAATGTACTTCATTTGAAGTCGGTAAATTTTTTGTTAAAATGTTAGATTATAATCGTACGTGTAACAAGATGCATCTAACATAAAACTTTTTTTTTCTGTTCACCAACATAAGGCCCGAATATCCAATCTCGTCTAGACAGGATGTCGCACTATCGTTTCAGTTTACGAACATTTTCCCTACCGTAGTTACAAGGAAAATCGAGTGTGACAACGGGAAAACTTACATGCAAAGCATTGAAGTACTATTACTTCGTATAGAACAGACACCCCGAACATTGAGTCGGGTGCATTCATTGTGGCCAGGGTGGCTCACTTCATTCACTCACTCGCTTGTCACTCACCTGCGCTCATGGCGGCCGCATGTCAAATTTTTTTAGCAAAACACTGAAACAATGCCGTCGTGCGTAATAACAACGTGTCACAATCGCACGACAACAAACAAAAAAGATAACGGTATTACTTATTATCGGTAAGAAAACAAAATATTAACTTAAATCAAATAAACGAATTTCATTAAATTATTGTGCAATGTTCCCGCCATTTTGAATGAAATTAAGTACTCTGTGGAATGAAAAAATTATGAAGCGGATTTACACACTTGACAAGCCGTAAGCGTGATAATGGACTAAATAGACTTGCTTAGGCTTGCCGACGCTTGTGATGTGACCAATATATTGTGATGTTGGTTTTTCGACACGAATCAATGGTAAACGATTGAAAATCATTCAAACGCTTTTGCACGCTTTTATTTTTAATTTTGTTTTGCACGTTAAATATGCGTAGTAATTATGGCAATAAGACTTATGTGTCGATTTGTGTTAAATGTTTTGTGATAAATTAGATTGCTTTTAATAAATTTTCCTTAAATTGGGTTGGCTTTAGTATCCTGCGGTATCTGGTTGGTATCATGTTTAATCGATAGGCAATGATGTCCCAAATCATAATCTAGTTGCTTTTTGTGAGGTAGTGCGTCATTTTTGAAAAATCTTAATTTTAATTTTTGAGGTTATTTCCAAAAAATACAACACGAATTATGTTACTTATTTATAAAATTTATGTTATTAGGTATATTTTATTGTATTATATGTATATTATAATTATAATAATTAGATAAACAAGAGTTCATTGGTAAGATTGGTGGCCCGAGGAATTTGGTCGAGCTAGATAAAATTTAGAAAATATGAAATACAAGGAAGGTTTTTTTATCAATACTAATATTATAAAGAGGAAAGATTTGATTGTTTGCATTGAATAGGCTCCGAAACTACCGAACTGATTTGAAAAATTCTTTCACTTTTGGGAAGCTACACTATCCCCGGGTGACATTATAATTTTTTTTTACTATTTTTCCCGAAGCGAAGCAAGGGCGATTTCCTAGTATATAATAAAAGGGCAATATATAATATATAAATTTTACTGTTTATGTCATACTCTATGAAATTTATTTATTACATTCTAATAAAATTTTACAAAATTGGTGACAGAACCGACTTAGTCAACCCCGACCCCACGTGGTACTAGTCTGCCTTACCCCTAGAGTGAATGTAGACCCCGGAGGCGCGGAGGGAGAGCAGCCCCCGCCTGCTGTAACAAACTGCAGGCACCATGTGAGCCGAAGCTGCGTAGGCGAGCATGGAGTGCCTGCAGTTTTTTACGCAAGGGCGGAGGGGCTGCATTTCCCGCAGCGCCGGAGACGTTTGGAAGCCTGTTTATGTATCAAAAACCCCTAAATTTTCCCTAAAAGTGCAGATAATGGAACATTGTAATTATAATGATTTGTCATAAAAGTGGTGCGTTTTGTGTGTCTCCCCATATGGAGGTCGAAATTTTATTTCTTCATCCACCACCTGATATTAATTTAGACTAGTTTAAGACAAATACTGAGCAGTTTTCACAGATTTAACCTCAAAATAAAAATAAAAAAAAACTCGAAAGCTATGTGTTTCCTCACTTAGCCCCTTTATGGGGGGGTTCCTTACACTACCCCCTACCCTCCCCCCCTAACTCCACCCCCCTTCCGATGCCGCAGGATACTAAAGAAATACCCTTAAATTTTTACCATGTAAAAGTAATCCAAATATTATAGAAATACCGGTATTAATTAAATTGATATTTAAAGAAAATCTGGTTTGTAAAAGGTTCCAATACTTCTTATTGTCTCTTTTGTGTTGAATGTTTTGGGATAAATTGCTTTCAATAAATTTTCCTTAAATTTTTACCATGCAAAAGTAATCAAAATATTATAGAAATACCGGTATTAATTAAATTGATATTTATATAAAATCGGGTTTTTAAAAGGTTCCAATACTTATTGTCTCTTTTGTGTTGAATGTTTTGTGATAAATTGCTTTTAATAAATTTTCCTTAAATTTTTACCATGTAAAAGTAATCAAAATATTATAGAAATACCGGTATTAATTAAATTGATATTTAAAGAATTTAAAATACAAACTATTAAAATACTCAGTGTCGGCCTTACTCAAATAATAAGCCCGATAAGAATGACTAATGTACCTACTCTGTGGTAAATAATAAATAAAGTGTATTACTTTAAATCAGTAAATTCAATTAAACATTAAATCAAACATTTGGAAGAGCTTGTAAAAGTTTGGAGTCGTTGACTGTTTGTCGTGGTTCGGCAAGTGTCTTATACAAACTTACTCTATGTAAATCACCTTCTAGAGTTTGAAAAAAGAACGCGTCATCGCGGTTTCGGGACACACATTTTGTTCGAGATGTCTGTTCTATGTCATTATACTTCAATGATGCAAAGATACTTTCGTTTAAGATAGTTTAGTTTTCATAACATAGACAATAGTAAATCATGTCACAAAACAGTATCATAATCATTGATGCATTGTCGTACAGTAATTTCGTATCAGTAGTAAAGTTTATTTTGATATTTTCAATAAATCAGCAACGAATCGTAAAATTCTTAAACAATAAACGCAAAGCCGATAGGCCTTCAAATTTCCGGCAAGTCACGTCACGAGCTTTAGTTAAACACCCTCGTATTAAATAAACAAAAATCGTGGGTTTGTTTTAATTTGAGTACATTCTATATGTGGAAAAGTACATAATATAATTTATTAGATTTTACGCAAAAATACTGCAATGGATATTATTGTTTTAAAATGTTTAGAACAGTAGTTGATTTCTATTCTGACATTTATTGTTTTTTGGTTGAAATAGATTAATGTCATAATAATATTATGATGAACTCAGTGTATGTAGGCTCGTATTATCATTTATGTATATTATCTGTAAATATGTGGCATAATCTGTTGTCCGGACGTGATTAGTACGGCAACTTTGAGCCATCTTCTTCCGTTGCCTCCATCGATAGTAAAGGTCAGAGTTCCTCTTTATTAATATTGTAAGTGTGCACAAGAGTAAATAAAAGCAGTGTTAAAGTGCACTGCAATAATTTTGCGCAATTTTACGTAAATGTGAACGATGCCTTTTTATTTTTAAATGTAAATTTGTTTCACTGCCGGATCTATACTTATTGCCTATTGCATTCATTTAGGTACGTGAAAAAATCCATTAAGTATTTAAAATTTAAAACATGTCGATGGATCCGTGAACTGTTTTTAAGTAAAATTTTGTTATTTAATGTTATAACAAACAATAATTTAATTGCTGTTAGTAACTATTTATTAAATTGTTTTACTAATTGAATTAGTGCTATTTTAAAAACAAAGTTTTTATACAACGTTTTTTGTCACCATAATAATAAACAAAAGCATTTTTATACATGTATTATAAAAAGCATTTATATGTAGCCATCAAACCTTAAGATGTGTCCATAAATATAGCAAAAATCCCGTCTGTTAACTAACTTTCTGGTACTGCAACCAAAAAAAGCTAAGCACTGATTCGATTTTTCCGGATCTAGAAACGTTTTTGAGAAAACAAATATTCTGCAAATAAATGTAAGCAAGTATCGATATACTAGAGATGTGAATAGTGAATAGAGTTTCATCAAGTTGTCGGAATGACATGTCAAGTCGCCGGCCGCAGCCACAGCGTTGAGGCACGCCACAAATCGATTACATTCGTAACAATAACATCCGACCACTACGTGTAAACTACATGTAAGGGAAAATAGGATCTTATTGTTACTTCGAAAATTATTAATTCCGCCTTGAGCAGCACTGAAAAGCAATGTTTTTGCTTCACATTATTAATTTTATTCAAATAATTATGTATATTGTATAATGTAAAAAAACAAAATAGTATTTTCACGATTAAACCACCCGATTTTGCGTTCACCTCACAACGCGTTTCCGGGACTAAAGGAAAAAGAGGAACATTTTAAATTTTAATGAGCAGGGTGCAATACTCGCAATTGAATTTGACATACGAGCAGATTTATATCATTTTGCTTAGCAGAAATAATGCAGTGAACTTTAAACATGATTAGGTAACATTTTTATATAACACTTATTAAGACAGCAAATCATATTAATAGTGTACTACTTTGTGTAATTTCTTTTTAATGTCCCTAAATTAATTCCGGCAATCATCAGCGTCTATAAACATTAAAATGTAATGTACTTTTATCATGCAAAAATATCTTAAAGACAATCTTAAAAATAATATTTTTAGGTTATCATAATTTATACAACCCTCTTCTTAATAGCACTAGCGTCTTTGTTATGATAGTGTCATTCGCGTAGAAGCTTTTTAAGTGCATGTTTAGTGCAATAGAATCCGCGTTGGTACGTCATTATAACATTAAAATAACTTTATGGGCGTCCAGTCGGATGCAAAAGCGCATAATTTATCCATAAAACTCGTTTTATTATCTACTAGATACAACCCTTTACTGTTTAGTAACTGCAGACATCAGGACGACATGTTATGTTTTCGTAAATGGAGAGAAAATAAATAATTAACGAAAGGAAGAAGTAAATCGATAGTAATTAATTTCAAACTTTTCAAAAACACATTTTATGATTTTTAAGTACAGAATAAATAAATGTCATGTTTTAAGATGTCTCAAAGTAATTGATCTGTAATAATTCTGTAATTTATATCAACAATGAGAAAGTAAAACTTATTTAGAACTTACAATTTTGAAACACGTTTTGCCATCGTTAATAACAAAGTACTGTGTGATCGTTACCCTAGATACATATATGCAAACTGTGCAGCTCTCAGACACTTCAAAATAACCTAAGGCAGTTTTCTTTTTTAAACGCTTTTATTTAGCTTCACTTCGGAGCATCAAAGCATCAAATCTTCAAAGCATCAAATCTTGTAACGTTAATTTGAATGACTTCCCTTTAATGAAAATTGATGAAATTTGGCAGACATGTGTATTTCCGATGACAATACACGAAAATCATATTTTAAACTAATTTTCATTGTTTATTTGTTGTTAAATTAAAAAAAACGATTTTCAGACTTTAGACGCATAATTCTCTATGTTCTATTTTACGTAGAGACTTGAAATTTTCACAACTTGTAGCTAATTTTATAAACTAAACATTATTGAAATAAAAGCGTTTAAAAAAAAAATTTTTTTAGGATTCAACTTATTTTGTCTTGAAATAGACGAGGGGCACGGAAATCGCTCAACTCGTTGAAAAAACTTACTATTACATAAAACATAATAACACTTACGCCCCAAATCAGAGTCACTAACGGTAACTTAAATCACTCCTTAGAAAAGAATCACCATACAAATTCTGTACTAAAGAGCGATTTAAGTATCCGTCAGTGACTCTGAGTTGAGGCGTTAAGCTTATGAATAAAACTAAACTTATTGATAAAACTTACTATTAGGTAAATAAATAATTTCGTGACATAAAATAATTCCCGTACAAACCCACTAGCACTTCTTTTATATTAATTTCGGGCTCGTGTAAGTTCCTATACAAAAAGAATAAGATTGCTGAGAGCCATTAATGAAGTACGAGTACTGTAATTTGTAAGTCATTAATAAGGCACAGTCCTGCACGATAAGTCGATAAGTGCGTAGGCTGTGAGTATTAATTTTAGTAAAATCCTCCTTTCAGCTTATCGTATTTGGATATGGATAATTAGCATTATTCGATGCTAAGAATATATTCATGAATAAACGCTCTATACATACTTGGATGATTTATATTTTAATATATCTCACTTAATTGTAAGTATTGATAGACAGAAAAGAACGTCTTGGATGTAAATTTTGCGTGGAGATAAATATAATTATTTTGTAATTTATTGTGTTCTTTTATGTAAATAACTAACAATACATACTGACAACTGATAAAATACCTTATTTATATGGATATATTATTGCCACTTAAAACATAAAGCGTTGTTATATAATGATGACTGATTACTAATGAAACCAGTCAATTATAAACTGAACTCGCGTGATATTAATTTCGTGAAAATTCCGTGCTATTAATAATTATCTTCCATTTTCTTATTAGATTAAGGATTTTGTTTTTTTAAACATTTTTTTATATTGGGTTAACACTACATCTACTTTTATAAATATCAAATCAAGAACTTATTCTGTCGAGAAGATTCAGAGAAAATCATGTATAAACAGACTTATGATTCATGCCGGAATGGTGCCATTGTTTTATTGTCCCTAGAAAATATTTTAAATAAAAAATAGTTAAAATGTTTACGTATCGTGGATGAGACGGAAAGATCACATACTCAAAAGTTGCCTGTAAAAGCCAATAAAAGTTAATATCATTTGATACTTCGTGCAACACTTAGGTAAGCTAAAACGCTTTATGTAAATACTAAGAAACGCTTAAAAGATAATGTCCTCGTTATCGTTATTTTTAAGAGCGGTGACGTTACGAATTTTAATATAATATTAAACGATTTAACAAGCTGCTAGCAACGATTAAACATATATACTTTGTTTAAATTATTATTTTGTTTTAACCCGATTGCGCCAGAAGGAGGAAGGATGTCTTTCAAGTGCAGGTATACTAAACAGCTTGATCGATTTCAGCTCGAGAGGTGCCGTTAGATTCGTCGTAATTGTGAGAGTGACACTGGGTATGTCAAAATTGGAAAAAAATGGCCGAGTTTTGACACAATATTTTCTCAAAATTTTTTTTTTCAAAACCTATCGAGTGGGGTATCGTTGAATAGGTATTCAAAAATGATTTTTAGATTTTTTGCATTCATTTTCATTTCATTTTAAGTAACAGTTTAGAATATGTGACGATTAAAAGTTCACAACATTGCGATTTTTTCTTCTAATAAACAAGTCAATGAATCCTTACTAAAAAGTGTAAAAAATTAAAAAAAAAAAACAAAAACCCCAACTGCGTAAAAAACTGAAAAGAAAAAAATAAGCCCAGTAGTTTAGAATGTTGTTAAAAGTGATACTGAACAACTAAACCATAAGATTAACAGTCAGTTACTACAACAACTATTGTATATCAGGAAAGTAATTAACAGTGAATACATTTTTTCACGCGCATGTTACGGAATCGAAACGGCACATATTTTGAGTAATGTGTAGATTTTGTGAAATTAGGCCTTGTAGAGTTAGGGCGTGTAGAGTTAGAAGGTTACCCCTACATGAGATTTGATAACTTTATGATGTAGAGCCATATGGTCTCATCTTGGAATTGTCATAATTATGTCATAAGGAATATTTTGTTGTAGCACAAAATAGTAGCAAATATCACAAGCGTTTTATAACGTTCACTATATGACAGATACTACAAATGGTTATAGGGCTTCCCCGAAAACGGCTTGGAATGAATATTTGTCAGCAGTCAAATAAATCACAGAGAATACCTGTAGCAACGCGACAGATGACAATGGATTCGTCCACTTAAGAAATATAATATCCTCGTAATATATGTAAGGAAATATAGTTTTTTCTTATATAGCATTTCATTATAATAGAAAATTTTGATATATTTGTATCATTCTGTTTTTTTTCGTGTGAAGCTGTAAATTCTCTAGTAGCCTTTACGTAAGTGTAAGTCATGACGGGGTGGACGCAAGTCTTGTAAAGTGTCGTCTTGTTACGGAACGACATTTTACTCGTCTTGCCTATCATCGGATACAGTCGCCCTAGTAAGAAGGCGGCCCTGTTTGTAACGTGTTAGATATGCGCGTGGAAAGTCATCTTTTCATCAAGAGTGACGCCCAGGTATTTGACTTGTTTTTACCAAGAAATTTGACCATCGAACATTGACATGGGGCGTGTCATTTTCCTTTTACGGGCTCTATTGAAGTATATGGCTGAGCTTTTCTTGGGATTGACCTCAATTCTCCATTTCATAAATATTCGAATGAATAGGATGGTGGTAGCGGTTTGGAAAGTTTTGGTGATGTGGGCTGGGACTGGGTGTGTGGTATATAAAGCGGTATCCGCGAATAGGCAAGTCACACCAGTGGGTGCCTGGGTCGCTGGCGTACAGCGTATACAGAAGCGGGGAGAGCGCCGAGCCTTGTGGGACTCCGGCTCTTATACGTAAAGGATGGATGGAGGAGCGTGTGCCCTCCACTCTGTAGCGGAACTTGCGATTCGTCGACTCGCATGATGTGTATGAGTCTGTGTGGCTCTCCCTTTGGTAAAGCTTGTAAATCAAGGTATTCTGTACTCTATCATGTTTTTGAATAGAACTAAAGGTATTTATAGTAGCCCAGATGAACACCACGAAAATGCAATAAACAAATTAACAACATTAAAGCAAAGCAAAAGCAAAGCAACAACCCATAATTGTCCCACTGCTGGGCTCGGGGTCTCCTCTCACAATGTGAGGGGGTACAGGCAATAGTCTACCACGCTGGCCAAGTGCGGATTGGTAGACTTCACACACCTTTGAGAACATTATGGAGAACTCTCAGGTGTGCAGGTTTCCTCACGATGTTTTCCTTCACCGAAGCAAGTGATAATTAACTTGTAATACGCACATAATATTTGAAAATTAGAGGTGCGTGCCAGGATTTGAACCCGGGCCCCCGCGTTCGGGAGACCAACGTTCTAACCACTAGGCTATCAACTAGGCTAGGCTATTAACAACATTAACCTTCCTTGAAGTTGGGTAAAAACATTAAATTGATATGTTGCTTTTTTTCTTTTTTTTTAATTCCACTGAAAATGAAAAAAAATCCAACTCATGAATTCTAGTTCAAAGGGAAGCTTCTTTGCGTGGTTAACTTAGGATAACTTTGTACACTTTATCTCTTATTACTACCGAAATATTGACGGTACCGGTACTCGTCTATGGTGGTATAAGAAAATACATGGTGTAAAAAGTTTAAAACGTGTTTAGTTGCAGTATCAAAGAAAACTATGTCTCTTACTATACATATCTATATTACAACCTATAAAAACACAAATGGTTGCATTTTTAAACCGCAATAAATCTACAGCTTTATAAAATGCCAACTCTTTAAAACTAACTTTATGATAAATACAAATGCTATTGCGTGGTTCAATGAGTTTATGAAGGCGCAGCGCATTTAATTTATCTGTCTCGAGCCAACGTCGTTTTCCGTGCGCCTAATGCCGGCTTACACAAAATGCTGAGCTACTTACGGGACTTATTGTATGGTACACTGAGAGCTTTGTGGAAATTCTCTAATCTCACAAATCAAAGTCACTGGCGATTCTGGAGTGAGATCTAAAATGGCTATATTATGGAATAGAACTGTCTTCCTATAGGATTATAGGTATTATAATTATGTATCGCAATCCATCATTCTACCTAAAGGTGGACTTTATTTTTATGTGGTTTTATAAATCTATACTAATTAATTAAAAGTTTCGTTTCGAAACACTCTACTGCGGGCAAAAGCTAGTAGTATAATAATATTCAGACTAAATCAGGTTAGTCAGGTTAATAATTACAGGTTTTACGTGTTAGTATGGATACGGATATAAAACCTCGTACCATCGTACCTCGTATTCATAATATTTTATTAGAATAATATTGAAGCATGATTTTTTTTGTAATACATTATAAATTCGCATGTGTTTAATTCTATTTTTATATTATATTTATCGTAAAAAACCAGACACTATTATCTTCTCGAAGTATATTATTATGTATGTTTTTATATTTTTATGCAATAATAAAAATTACTTGCTCTATTTAAAACAAAAAAGGGTATTTTCACATTATACCTACACAGCAGCAGTGCGTGCGTGCTTACATAGTGCGTATTCAACAGTTTATACAGTTTCATAACTTTATATTGCTTTGAAGTTAGTTTTACGCGCAACAACTGGTTCATGATCGTTCACGTTTAGTGTTTCATCTCTACATGGAAAACATTCGAGTATGACGTTGCTTTTGTTCAGAAAGTCACTTTTGTTACTAGTTTTTAAGTTATTCTATCTCGAAATAGAAGTGTAGGTTTTTTGACAAACAAACGTCACATCTTATCACCCTGTACTAGTTTCCCATAAGCATAATGCTACGAACGCCGATAATATATAATTATACATACATTGATAAAATAAGGAAGGTACTGGGATAAATATGTAATAAATAAATAATAACGCTTCACACTCATAGCCCCACACTAGAATTCCCTATGACATGGGTGCCATGGACATCATATATACAAGACAAGGACACTCACATCCAAACCGAGAACAGAAATTCAAACTCATCATTCAAATTTCTGCCTCACTGAGAATCGAACCCAGGACCCTTGGCGCGACGATCCGGCATGGCAAATTCGTGTAATACTGTGTAATAATCGTATATCTATCACTGATTTGATTCGGTCGGTAGGCCAATCCGGGAGTCGTTTAATCTACAGAGAGGGTTATTACAAATTGGCTACGGCGTTGTCGAGTTAAATATTTGAGGTGCATTTCCATGCCCACCCGTTCCCAGTACAAGCTACTTAGTTAACAATAATTCTTACATTAAAACAAATATTTTGTATGAAATAGAAGGCTTACAAGTTACAAAAATGTATATGCAAAACTGCTGCAACTTGAAGTCTAATATTACCGATCATTGGAACATCCATGGATTAAATATTCTCTTTAAACGAAAGTATTCAGTCGAACTCCGGATCTCACAAATCAGAATTGAACAAACTTTCAATGCAATCTCTTTGAAACTTTGCTGAATAGCACAAAATCACTGGAAAAGAGAAAGTTAATATTATTGTATGGCGGAAAACTAAGATGAATTCTACCTCGGCTGCGGCGTAGGTCTGCATATAAATGAATATAAAATGAAGATTAAATGTTACACTGTGTAATTTAGCGCCTCTCTTTTGAATTTGGATACAAAACTTAAATGGGAAAGTTACTCATAAGTGTTTGAAACTATCATTAAACATAGTTTTGTACACAATATCTTTATAAGGCGCACGTATATGCCGTAGCTCTCTACGGCGTAGACGCGTAGCAATTTGTCTCGTAGCATCATACTTGATCAATAATACGAGTATTATTATCAAATTAATTGAGTAATGGACACACGTTTCTGTCGGTAATATTTTTTGTGTTAAACTAGGTGACCTGACTATCTCTCGATAATGAAAATGCAAGATTTCGGTTTATCACGTGTTTACATGATTCGTTATGGGTGTTGGCTTCCTGCGGAACTTTAGACCATAATCACTACAAAACCAATCCTATCTTTGTGGCAATTTTACAGCACTTTCATCGGTCAGTTTAGATTTTTAGAAGGTACGTGATTATTTCCGGATGTATCAATGATTATTATGTTAATCATTATGACTTAATAATAGTAATTTTAAATTTATTTATGAATAACTACAAATTAAATAATATTTTAAAAATTAAACTAGCGATAACAACCACTTCCTAAATTAAATTATAATAGTAAAGAGAAAAAAGCCAGTATAATTCAAAACCTAATGCTTGGACAGGATCTTCTGAGATTTCCTTTATTTACAATTGTTAGCCGAATTTAATCCATTAAAGGTCTGTCACTGTCATCTTCAATATGAAAATTTTAGTACCTCATTAATATTTCAAGTTACTGTAGAACTTTTATTTAATTATACTTTACCATAAGCTGGATTATAAAAGTTTAATTTTAATCAAAATTAATATTTTAAGAATATTTCTAATTAAACGTAAATATTCAGTATTATAAATTACAAATATCTCCACATAATTTTCGTTGCGTTTTTTTGGGATATTAACAATCTGAAATTATTCAAAGTTAACAACACTTAAACACCACCTTAATATTTATGCATAGTATAACAAAATGCCATTTTTAGTCATACTTTCATAAAAATACCAGAATGAGCATTTCATTGTAACGTTTGTAAAACGTTCGTGAGCCCAGAAAAATTGTTCATAGTACAAAGGGGTCCGAACTATGTCAGCGAGGGACCGTTAACGTGGAACATTACCTTTCCTTTGGGTTACATAACGTAGTGAAATACAAATATCCAGGATGATTTCGCATATTTGTCCGTCATTTAAAATCTAAATGCCCTAGAAAGTGTTAATGTATTGTAATAGGAATTTAAGACTAAATATTGAATTAAGCATCACACTTTTATTTAGAGAAGTTTTAAAGATAACGTTAATAAACCTTTAGTTTTACTTCTTTTCGGAATACTCAAAATTCAAAAAATTTGATCGGAATATCTCAAACAAATACAATACACGGGTTATCTGCTGCTGAAATTCTCCGATTTCCGATGGCTATTTTTATCAATAAAATTAGATATATTATTTCATGCCCTTAAATTATCGCTAGTTAGTTGCTGGACACACTGTATATTATATTATACTTTAAATTATTCAAAATAATAAAAACGATAAATCATTAATTTTATAAACTGATGAAAATACAATTTAATACTAGTTAAGAATCTATTTTCTAACATATGACGCCATGTTTTACTTGTTATATGTGCAATTTAAAATAATGTGTGATTTTGCAGAGGCTTTCTAGGATTTTTACAGTCTACAATATGTTCACTTCTCATACTCCATGTAAATTGTTCTAAATTTCAAATTAAATGCGTAAAATATCCGTTATCGTCAAATTTTTTTTTATAATATTTTACATTTATACCATTTTTTATATTTTATAGTTAAAAATGTTTTTATGATTCCTCTAAATTGCACGTCAGTTGATATTAGTAATTTTATTAACATTTAAATGATTCGTAATGTGTAAATTATGAAATATTAATTCTACACATAATCTATGCTAATATTATAAAGAGAAAAGATTTGATTGTTTATTTGCATTGAATAGGCTCCGAAACTACCGAACCGATTTGAAAAATTATTTCACTGTTGGGAAGCTACAATATCCCCGGGTGACATAGGCTGTATTATGTTTTTTTTACTATTTTTCTCGAAGCGAAGCGAGGGCGATTTCCTAGTATTGTAATAAGCTTCACGAATGAAAGTATCAGTATTTATTCAAATGCTTTTTTATTTTTGCTTTATTTAATAGTGATAAATAAAAAAATTGATTATTTATTTTGATGCATTACCTCTTCGTTGTCATAAAAAATTATTAAATTTACCTGTATAAAAACTGATATTCAGAATTAAATAGTCAAAATTTAAATAATAAAACAATTAAAATAATAAAATGTAATAGTTAAAATCACGAATATTTAATTGTGTTATTACAATAATATCACTAAGAGTATATCCATTCAGAGTATCATTATGGGATTTGTAATATTAGTTCAATGTTACTCCTTGAATGGATTTCCGCAATTAAGGATATCCATGCCGAGGTGTAATGTGATATTAATTCCATTGATTATAATATTAATTTGTCCTAATTAACTCAATATCAAAGGTATCATACAACATTTTCCTAAAAATACGCATAATGAATTTCAAATTACGAATGGATTAAAACGTATCAATCCAGATCGATATCGGCAACAATTTTGTAAAATGTGATACTGTATGTGTTACCATAAAAAACTGCTTTTTAACTTAATATTTTTTATAAAAACGGAAATTAATCAAAAATGTTTTAACAGTTTGTACAAAAATTCACTATTCCATTATTTGTTGACTTTTTAAGTAAAAGAAATTTTAAGTTACGCAATAATTTTTTGCTACTTTTTTTTCAGTATTTTTCATTAATTCCGAAAACCACTATGCACACAGTCATTACTCATTTAAACAAGTTATCATCACACAAGTATCGTACGTAAAACTTATAAGGAACTTACCTATTTCGGTGCGCGGGAATTTCACTCGATGGGAAAGTCAGATGCACGTCTCCGATATGATCGCGCGCATTTAATAACAATGTTTTGAGGCTCGCCTGGCTTATATAGGGGCGCGCCCCGCCCACAGCCGCCCTGGGGCGGGCCGCCGCTACCACCGCGTGTTCTACTGACACTTCAACAAGTTTTCTAACCAAACTTAATTACTTTTAAACATACTCACTAAAATTCTGTGACCTCAGTCTTCAACTCGTGTAAACGTTACCGTTTCGCGCTGATCGATTCCGCAACGGGAGAAATGCAACTTGTGATAATATGCAGGAGTTATTATTTCATTTTATTTGTCACAAATTCTGTCTTAAATTGTATTTTATTTTCAATTATAGCTTTGTTAAAACAAATTATATTATAAATTGTATGGATTTGTTCTTAACAAAAACAACATTACAGTTTAAATTAAAATTGAAACAAAGACATTTAAGTCCTGAATGTAAATTTCAAAGTGTAGATAAATTATTATGTTGATAAAATTTCACATATTTAGCTTTTCTTGTTAAGCATTCATAATACATAAAAGAATCTAATAATAAGAGAGATACTTGACATAATAGTATGAATATATCGTGAGTCTTAAAACTTTCTATAATTCAAAAATATCACCTGCCTATAAATTATTATGCGTGGTAAATTAACAAAATTTTAATAAGAACTACTTAGTACGTAAAAATTAGTTTTTCTTTGGAAACAAAATTATATTTGTATCCGAAATAATTGGTACTTAAATATTTATATTACTTATATATATTGTATATTAATTTTGTCTCTTATTCATGCAATAAAAACTATAACTACCTACTTATATTCGGGATTGGAAACTTGGATCGATACATAAACGGATTAATTTTTAAAATAGCTTCACGAAACCGAGAGCTTCGTAACAGCTTTATAAGAGTATACAAATAAAATAATCAGATATTTCCATCTGTCTACCGTTTTATCCGTTCATTTTTATCGGAAAAATAACATTTAAATAATTCAAGTACGTGGACCTGCCAAATGGATCTGTATTTTTAGTGCACAGAGCATAAATTTTATGAATGTTGAAGGCGTAAAATGTGGACTTTGCTCTTGTGTAAGGGACTATGGACAATTGCAAATTTTAGGTCACTGACAATGCGGAAAGACAAAGGCGCGAAGTATAATAGAATCGTATAGACGGCCAGGCAAAGAACGCCACTTGTTAATTCTTTTCAGATTCATACGACTGTAAAGAACATTTTCAGTACTTTATTTTCGAATCTACGAATATGAAACAAAGAAGGATATATTAACTCATACCAAGTACGTACTGTTGTAGATGAAGTAAGTATATGTTTCTTATAAATTATTTCATTGTGCAATTACTTGTTTGAATCTTTTTTATATACCTACACATAACTGATAGGAACTTAGGAAAGACTTGACTGAATGAGGTCATTTTACATAATAATACCCTAGATCCATGCGTCAAGACGATGATGGTTCATAATTCATATGATAGGTTCCAAAATGCGGT
Source organism: Thymelicus lineola (assembly GCA_963932265.1). Lineage (NCBI taxonomy): Eukaryota > Metazoa > Arthropoda > Insecta > Lepidoptera > Hesperiidae > Thymelicus > Thymelicus lineola. The sequence goes on from OZ010688.1 coordinate 12,559,367, forward strand.
GTTGTTGTGGCATTATAATTATTTCCAAATTATAACTTAAACATTTTATTTTTAATTATGTTTCAATAAATAAATTAATTTCATTTTGTTTCTTCAACAATGAACCGTATCTATTTATAATACTTTCGTGGTTATATCCAAGGCTATAAAAGTAAAAATTACAGTGATCTTACGTTACAAAACCAATAGCATTTCATCTATTTTGTCACATAACACTTGTACCGATATTTCAGCATCGGGAATTTACTTCAGTAAAAGCACTCCTCTCGAAAGGCGTCGTATTACTTAATCATAATTGTAATGTTCACTGGGGAAAAACATTCCTTTAGACACAAAAGAATAGATAATGTAGAAATAGAATAAAGATTTGTTTCTTTATTTTTAGAAGAGTGAAATTAGATGTGTTAAATTTCACGTTCTAATATAAACTGAGACGTAAGTTAATGTTGAACGAAGCTTCAAGGTCTTCCTATTCAAGTAACACATAACTAGGTGACAACAGGGGACTCTGAAAACTGTAATAAAGTAACAATAAAAAATATATATATTGTATAATAATAATTGTGAATGCAAAAAGATTTTATTTTATGTATGTATTTAATTTTTATTATTGTTGTTATTTTTAATTTACTTTTCATGTCTATATAATTATTGTTGCCACCTATCATAAATTCTCACCTACTAATCCATGGGTTAACTGGAAGAGAAAGCCACTTAGCATTAAGTTCGCCCTTCGTAGACCTAGTTTGTAGGTTATATTATACAATAAAGTTTAACTATAAATAAATAAATAAATAAATAAATAACATACACGGCTGACTAAATACGAAATCTCAAAAACTTCTTGACTTATGTGGATATTATTTGGCAGTGAGGTATTTTATGAGTAGATGACGTTAGTTAAAAATACATTTTTGGAAATTCATCCCTTAAGGGGATCAAACTGCAGGATTGCTATTACTTCATTCTGTAATGTTAAAATTAAATTAAAAATATGGAAAGTATAGACACACAAAATTTAAACTAAGTAGGTATGTTTGTTTCACATAATATATACAAAACCCGCCTAAAAACAAAAAAAATACCTATTGAATAAAGGTGCCTGTCACAATTCTATTTAGGTATAGAAAAATTATATAAAGTGACATACAAAATTTTTCCATCCTCTTCAAATGTCAACTGTGTAGAACGTCACAACCATTATCATCACCAAATCAATCATTCGAACTGTACCACTTGATTGTGAATGTTTACACAAAAACCAATTAAAAACACATTTCTCTGATGGTCGTCATCTGTGAGTGTTTTCCGTTTTGTTGAATGTGATATAATTTAGCTATAGAGACTTACAAAATGCGCCAAGTAAGTGAAATATAAATCCACTGCCTGAACGTCTCTATTTGGGGCACATTCGTATACGCCCCTATAGAGTTAGCGGATAGTGAAAAGATCTCTCATTGAGCTTTATTTAAACTGTACTTACTATCCACGTATTCGCTGTTTATTACGTACACGTGCATCTATATTCTTGACTTTCGTGACTTAAATTTTTTTGTTGATGTTACATACTTTATTTTCTTTTAAATACAAAACAAAACATAAATTATTTTTAATTTATCATAATATGTTATTTTTACATATACAATTTTAGTAGAGACAAAATAGGATTTGCAGAAGGATGATTTGGATACAAAGTTTATGTTGTCATTGAGCCTAGTCACAAGAATGTGACTAGTACGAGTAGTAAAGTACGAAGCATGAGTTTTTTGACCTACGAAGCTACGAAGAACCTTTTTGTTAGGCCTTGGGACAACTGTGCACCTTCGCAATACCACAATAAAGCCGAAAAAATAGGACTTCATTAGGCAAATGTTACAGATTTATGCTTTGTTTATATCAGTCACAAATAAATTAACCAACAATAGTTATACATATATACAATATAATACCGCTCTTCGTGCATATCTGTTTGGCCTAATGATTAGCTGGTAGAGAATGCATTTAAGCATTAAGCTCGCCAATTGTACCGTGATTTTGTGGTCAATAAAGTTTAAATAAATAAATAAATAAATAACATCTATATTACTGCGTAAAGGTAAAGGCTAGGCCCTAGGGTGACAGGACCTACACACGCTCGTGTCGTGAGAGAGAGATTATTAGCTTAAATGAAAAACATTTTGACCTTCAATCTTTTGAAATCATTGGTATATGATGATCATGATGTATCATGGACCATGGGCCATGGACATAGAGGGTCTCGCGTAAGTGACCTAATAGAGAACTTGAGTACTTTTTTCAACGAGGCGATACGACCAGAAGTGAAGAAAAAATTTAAATACGGCTCAATATTCCATAAAAAACATTTATTTGCACTCTTCATTTATTTATTAACACTAACAACAAGGTTATTTGAATTGTAAAATTAAAACTTTTGTACAACGTTATACAGTTCGTTTTGCCCTGATCGAAAGTATGCTTCACCTTATCGGTTCTTTACAACTGAACGAGTTTCCATGTAGCAGAAAATATGTGAAAAATCTTAGTGTTCTATCAACTCTTGATGAAATGTGAATTGTACACTTATGCGCCCTACTTTGTTGACTCTTACATACCATTAGGTTCTATAATGTTAGGAACACCCCGGAAACGGTTGATATAAGAATATTTCCGCTTCCGGTACAGCACCCAAACTAAAATTCTAATATTGTTATTAAAATTTAGTTATTTCAGAAATTTTGTTACGCCATTCCTTCAACAAAGCCCTACCGTGTGTGGATCCTGTAAGAAGAAGAGTCTACCGAGGTGTTTTTTTTCCTACTCAAAGTTACATACAGCACTTATTTATTACTTTTATAAAACTTATGTCCAAGCAGTCTTGTCTGACATCATCTAATAGGGATGTTGACAGTAACTGTAAATCTATACTAATATTATAAAGAGGAAAGATTTGATTGTTTGTTTGCATTGAATGGGCTCCGAAACTACCGAACCGATATGAAAAATTCTTTCACTGTTGGGAAGCTACACTATTCCCGGGTGACATAGGCTATATTATATTTTTTTTACTATTTTTCCCGAAGCGAAGCGAGGGCGATTTCCAAGTTTAAAATAAATATAAATTTATGTTTTAAGTATTAACGATAACATTTAAACTCCTAAAATATTATTCTTTAAATGAAATGAATCACAATTAATTAAATATGATTAATTTAAAATGTTAAAAATATTATAGTACCTACTCACTGTCACGTGACCTCAAATGCCATTTTGAGGTTATGACGTCATTGTCCGTATTTTAATATTAGCAAATTCAACGAACTTAGACCGCTAGTATTGAATATCGGTTAGTGACGTCACGTAACGTTTGAACATTATTATTTTTATAATATTTTTTTCGTGAACAATTAAGGTTCTATGTATAAAATAAAATTGAATCCTAAAATTAGTCAACGTCCCTATTTGTATTACAAACTTTCGTCATAAGAATGCTTTTGATATGAGTTTTAAATTTTATACTACGGCATTTCCATCAACTCTAAGGGAATTTTGTTATATTTCTTTAAACTCCATTGATCCATAAAGAGATACAAAGATGAACTTCTCTGCCAGTTGACCTTTTACAAAGAGGCGATCTTTATTTTCATAAAAAACTTACTTTACAAAACTGTCTGATTTTATTTCAATAGCCGACAAAAAAGTAGAAGAAAAGGGTAAGTACGCTTGTTAACTAGGTCTCAAATATATTGCAGGCGTAGAAGTACCACTGACGACTAAATTAACCAAGGTATACATGTACAGGATATGTATTATAATTGTAGGTACCATGTCTACTTTTTTACCTTTTTACCTACTTTATCTTACCCATTTGTACATTCGCAACAGCTGACTGTTGCCAAGAGACTCACGTTCAAATTTTGTACGCAAATTTTATTGTTTAGAAATATAGGTTTATAGAATTATAGGTACGTATCTGAAATGAATTGTTACTTTCGTATCGATACTATTGTCTTCTGTGATACTAAGAAAATGTATAGAATGAAATGAATTTAATTTAATGTATAGAAACTAAAAGTTCGTCTCCGTAGTAGGTATAGTTAGCAATATCAGGAAAGTGAAATTGAAATAAGGAAATCTACTATCTGTGAACAAATAGTCTGACACAAAGCACATAAAACAGCGGCTTTTAATGGACTCTCCCCGTGGGCCATAAAGTCACGGGGTAACATTATCCATCTAGTTTTCTATTCCGACATCTTTATGGTTTTGCTGTACATTGACAGCCACGTAACGGATACAGGTATTTGCCAGGTTGAGAAATAGGTCATGTACGCCTTTTCATTAAAATTGACGATAATATATTAACCTTTTAGAATATTTGGCACGCTCTCAGCATAATATCTTTTCGACATGAAATCATAGGAATACGTCATCAATGTCTCTGCATGGGAGACTTATATTATGATAGGATAATAATTTTACGCCAGTGGGGATATGGATTTAATTGTAGGTCATTAGGTAATGTGTTTAAGTATCTGCCAAGTTATTTTTATTTCACCTAAATTATTTTCGGGAAGCAAGATAGGAAAGCATCTCTGCTCTTTTGAAAAGTATTGTCTGAAAAGTAGATGTAAGAAATTTTTTAATAGTAACAAACTTAGAATCGGCCATCTTCGAAAAATCTGCGGATAAATCATTGATTCGCGAGATAATTAAATTTATAAAATAACGTTCTTTAGGTAGCCGGTAGGTATAACTATTAGTTAAGCTACACGGCTTATTTGAAAGTGACATCTTATTAATAGATGGGTGCATCCAACCGAAGCCTTCTGCATCGATCTGGCGAGGACAAGCCTGAATACTTCGCTTACTAGTAGTATTTTATAAGCACCTAGGGCAACTTTCCAAACTGGCAAGTGAACACAAAAGGAATGTTATTAGGTTATTTCGTAATTTAATAATTATGAGGCTCGGGGTACGTTTATCCAATAAATTACCTAAGTCAATACGTGATTTGCCTATCCAAGTATTTAAGAAATATGTTAAATCAAGGGATACTATGGTATAAATGAATATAATATTAATGACAAAGACGCCTGGAAATTAGTGCCGCATCCAGTTCCGGGTAGGTAAGACCATAATAAGTAACTTTTCATTATTTTAAAAGATGTGCCGAGATGTCTTTAGGCTTTTCTTCTCCTCCACGACAAAGCACCTTTCCGAAAAGTCAAAAAATGACGTGCATAAGCGTATCAGTGGTACCTATATGAATAAAAAATAAAAAATAATAATATCCAGGCTCCATAATCATGTTCGAATGTAAACCTGTCTTAACGAGGAGCTCGTAAGTTCTTTGACACAATGTAGGGACTAACACTACAGAAATCTTATAACTTTTTTTATACAATAATGTATACCTAACTAAATTTTTATTTCATTACTATGGAAATTGGCTTCAAGCGATTTCTTCAAGCAATCGAGAAGCCAGGAGCCTGTTCCAGTATCGATTTGTGAAGTAATCAATTACCAACTTAATGGTACCTAACTATATGTAATTATACCAAAAAAAAGCCTTGCGACATATTTTAGCAGCTGATAAAATAATAATAATAATAATCGCCACAGGGCAGCTTGTGGCGAGCTGTTGGTGAGTAACGACACCATGGACCCGAGTGCTCCCGGGGGTTCGACCTTTTCTTATCTTCAAGTGAGGATCGAGGAACAGGCCCCCACCTCTGTGCTTGCCTTAACCGGCCGGCCAGAGTGGAGTCGCTAGAGCTATATGCTCGGGGGTGGAAGTGTCTAATGGCGTAATAACGAGGAAACCCGCTCATGGGGGTTCAATCCTCCTAGATGGTGAAATCGGTGCCGCACCTCTCTACACCCCTCTAGTTGCTCACGCCAATGTTGCCCCCAGGCATGCGCCGCTTTACGGGGGCCCATCTAGTGAGTGGCGAGCCACCACCTGCCATTTTTTCAGTTGTTTTACAGTCTGAACGGCAGGTGTCCATAGTTTCCCATAACCCAGAAACCAATCCCTCGGAATTTCACCCCAATAGCCCAGTATTAGTATAGATTTTTTTGTTTTTGTAGATTCTAAATAGTTGTTGTGCACACGGTGGGGACTATCTTCGGATGTATCAGATTGTGCAATCGAGGGTAGTATCCACCTTGTGTCCCACACAAGCACTTTATTAATATTCTCAAAGGGGCTTCTGCGTGTTGGACCTGTGTCCCCACGCAAGCCTTCCAAAATACCGGGTCCGCTTACATCTTGGACCCGAGATACAAATTGAGATACATAATAATAATCTTTATTTCAGATGTCAGAGATCCATAAATTGTTAGTGTGTTAGTAACAATTGTGCTATGTTAGTGTTGTTAGTGCAATTTTGTATTAATTTAATTTCATTCAATTACATTACGAAATACATAATTTAATTTAATTCATTTACATACATAATTTAATTTAATTCAATTACATCACTTTAATTATTACTTAATTCTTTAAAATTAATAAATTAAAAAATTAAAAATTAAAATTATTTAAATATTATTATAAATTAATTATTAAAAATTAAAAAATTAATAAAAACAGAGACCGATTTTTCGAAGTATGAAATTTATAGCATAATAAACATGAAGGCGCTTAATAAGTTCTGCTCACATCAGACACATATAATTTGCATTACTAATAGATCTGTAAGTACTTCAGAAGAGTACCTTACCTACGTAATAATAAAATTAGTACTACAATAATAACCGATTGTATTGCTGACATGCAAACGAATTTGTCAACGCTTGCTAGCTGTTGTTAGTCAAAAAATGAACGTTACTTATGACGACACTGATGGATGTGCGATAAATATCCGCATCATGGCGTCAAACGCCAACGCAACTATAAGGCCGGATGTACACAAAAATGCGAGCGACGTTTTCTCGAGCGACGCAAACAAGAATCAGCTGGAAATATACGAGTAGGTACTTATATAGGTTTCTCTGTTTTTGTAATTTATTAGTGTGCACATTATGGAATATTGTATTGTATTGTACTTATTATTAGCATCTTTGCATAGAACACAGCCCAAGTATTGGCTGAAATACGACAAAAAATCTTTAAAAATAACATTAACAAGTACTCAAGGAGAAACAATTCTCAATGTATCCACGGTGGACAATCCACCTATTTAAACATTGTTTAAGGATGAATTATGCTACACCGAGCCGAGCCCCTAACGAGACACTGGCGAGGCACGGATTCAAAACTTCACTAACATTAAGATGTGGACATCGAGTGTTTATGCTACACCATGCGACGTACGCGTCCGAGCCTCGTAAAAATGTTAGTAAAGTTGATTGTGCTCGGCACGGCTCATGCCCGGCACGGTGTAGGCGAATCTGTCTAGCATAAGTTTGGCTATGACTATAACGACTAACTGCTAAAACTCATAGAACTAGCTTTGGAACCTACAATAGTTGGAGGCAAAGAAGAGCTTATCCCATAAATCCCACTATATTTTATTCATGGAAGTCCCCATATTGTTGAGTAGGTAAACGTCATTCAAATATCGTTCTTATTTAAATTGTTCTTCGGTTCTACTTTGCTTACAATTGTTTGTAATGGAGATTAAATTAACGCTGACAATGATCAATAAAATTTTATCTCAAATAAAATTATTTATTATACTGTCTACACCATATTAATTATACACGAATATTTACTAAATTGCAAACAAACAATACAACATAGAAACAATACCAAATACAAAAATATGTTACAATAAATAAATCAACAAAAGAAAAAAATAAATCTAAAGATGAGAAAGATATTAATACTTGAGTTCAATTTCAAAAAATAGCTGATAGATTTGTTTGATGTAAGTACTTTCGTATCGGAACTTCCAAATAATGGTGAACGCACATATATCGACATCGTCCGCGCCGGACGCTCCGTATACCGATAGCCTCGCACATAATATGTACGGATTCGGCGTACGCAAATTTTAGTATTGCCAACAATTTTTGCAGTTTTTCCCAACCTCTAGTGAAAACGGTACGATGTCATTCGTTTACAGTCCATTAAGTCTGTGTCAAGTTTAATGTCCTGTTGTGTGGGAAAAAAATCCCACTAATTCTGTGTCAATTTATTTCCGTGTATAGGTATAGTTTGCTATCAATCGTCAAGTATTGGCCATTATATGTGTATTATTGTCGAATGTCCGAAAACGATGATGTATAGGCATAATAAACACGAAGGCGAGATCTTCTCACAGGATTAGTTTACTATGAAACGTTTCTCCTAATGCGTTGTCAAAAGCATCATGGCATGGCAACACTATCGGCATTTCGGATACCTTCCGCATTTTCAGAAATGCGTGTGGACGGTGCGGATGACATAAGCCGACGCATATGTCATCCGCATCGGGCTCTCATATGATTTCATACAAATGCGATGCGGACGGCGCGGACGATGCCGATAAAAGTGCGTTCACCATAAGGGTGTCCGGTTCTGAATTGTTGCTGAGAGTTAGAATATTTTTGCTGGATTACTACAATACTGTGTGAAAAATGGAAATGGAAAGCTCGTCACTACTTAACAGATGGACTACATACTCTATAATTAAATCTATGCAAAGTATACAATTAATATCATTGTATTTGTGTTTATAAATATAATAAATAAGTATTAGTCTGGACACTGTGCACAATTTCCAACAATAATTTGACATCAATGGCAACAAAGAGCAAACATGTTGCTGCTCTAATCCTTTGTGTAAATATAGAATAGATTATAATTAAACTTTACGTATTCTAAATTGTATAATAGCTGTGTACAATGTCCCAAGCATGTTAGCATGAACACTATGAACGCTGTTGCAAAATAAACGCGACTTTACGCGACGCTAATGCATTTATGAGCGCTAACATGTGTCGCAAAATGTCGCTCAGTTATTGTCGCCTTTATATTATAGGGCCTAAATATATATAATAGCTATAGGTACTTTATTTCGTAAGATAATTATTTTAAAGTGATTAAATTTTGTTTGTTGCACCTTCCACAATTTTTTATCGCAAATTATTACCTGTATTAATAAGTGATTAAAGATTTAAAAGATTTACTAGTGTAGGGGAGACCGGGGGCAAAAGTAACAGTTTTTAGTTCGTGGCCGATTGTGCCAAAACTGTTGATATCTAAAAAAATCCTGTTATTCTCCAAGAAACTTAGTTTAAGTGTCTACCAACTTGTCTAGTCAACGTTAGCGTACTAATCGTAATTATGTTGCAATCGCACTTTTAAAAAGGGAGTGTCGAGTGTTACAATTGACCCATAGTGCGGGGTCGTTTGTTACATTGTTTTGATGAACAATAAAATTACAATGTTAATGAATTTAGCCATATTTTAATTTTAAAAACAATCACAATCTTAAATAGAATCAGTATTTTAATTGGTAACTAAAATAAATGCTTTTACTTTTTCAAACCGCTTCGAAACAAAAAAGTATACACTTCTCTTTATAACTGATCAAAAGCGAATATATTACTATCTAAAATTACAATTTTAGACAAGTTATAAGCACTACGTCATTAAATACCATTTAAATCGTATATTTCTTTGATGAATTCAACAATAATCAAAAACAACAAATTTGTATGAAAACGTGTGTGTTACTAACAACCCCCTGTTACATTTAACCCCTGTATATTATGTATATTATGTCATATTTCTGCGAACAAAAAGATTACAAGCACCACACGAACCAACAATACGAACAGCCCATCTCTGAATCCGGTTAAGGGGATCCACTTAAGTAGTCGGTGCTCCAGCCCAAAGATGGAATGGATGAATTTCCGTGTGCGAGGCTGCGGGCAATAGCTAGTGTAAAAATAAAAGAAAAAAGGCAAATAAATGTAGATATTTAAGATTTCCAAAATGCGCTTCCGGAAGAATATTTTTGTCCTAGATTTGCGATTGATGACACTTTAATTATTAATAAAGATCACTTATTAAGATTTAATAAAATATGATGTTTAATATGTGATCTCCAATACAAAAAAAAGGATAAAAGTTCTGACTAGATAGAAATGATGTAATGATTGCCCAGCCATCACGTGAAGATTCATTAATATAATATTTTATTCGGGTTAAGGTGTGGGTGTCACTGGGCAGAGGTTTTCCCACAAAGAGGATAGCAACTAAGATATAATATGTAATATAAACGAAACTTTTCGAAAACCGCATTTTCTAATTCACGCGAGTGAAGCTGCACTCCTAAGCTGTTCTACTAAGTAGTATGAAAATACTAAAGATTTCTTAATGGCTCAAAATATATAAATTAAATACATAAAATATATAAAGTAAAACAATTTTTGAAAATAATTGTTTTACCTAATTTATATATTTATTTGTTATTTGTTATTTGTAGCAAGGGGTCAATAGTAACGTTACTATTGACCCCGAAAAAAATGGTACAATTATTCCTGAAGACTGTTTTATTTAAAAACAAAAATAAATCAGAAACTCTGAACACTATTTTACTTTTGCGATAAGGTTTATATTGTGTGATATATATAGATTCTAATATTTGTTGTTAATTTACTTATACTTTGTAAATTAAAGAGTAATAACTTTTTCAAAGTAAGTTTTTCAAAGTACGAAAAATTACTTCGGGGCTGTCCAAATGGCAATAGTCAATTACACACATCCACGCTGCTCGGAGCACATTGCTCAGTGGTTGCCTACCCGAGCACGTTACGGCCTATGCCCCCTCGGCTGCATACTATTCAGCGTTGCTTGCCAACCAAAATATCACCAACGTTACTATTGCCCCGTGATACTTTTGCCCCCGGTCTCCCCTACCTAATCGGTTTTCACCGTGATATTTAAATTAATAAATAATAATAATTCCTATTTTGGTGAAAAAAAAACATTATTTAAAATTACAGACTCGTAAGTAATCCATAATTTTCTCATAAAAGTGTGCAGTTTGCCGAATACTCTGGAAACCAATCTGAGCCCAGCAATGTGACATTGACGGAATCCTTCCTGTATTATAATATCATGATATTATTGACTATAAAACTAATGAAGGTATGCATTTATGTTTTATCTTGCTTTTTACCTATTTCAAACATATTATGTTTCACAAACTGCGCCACTCTATAGCGTCTTCGATCCCTATTTCATTTATGGAGTTTGAACGGAAATTTAAAATATTTTATACCTTTCTTGAGAGTCAAGCTATCTTATTTTTCAATATCAAAATTCAAAATAATTTATTCACATAAGTATCACTAATACCTATATGAATAAATCATTTTTTTAATCTACCAGCTTTTCGGAAATGTGCTTTGTCATGGAGAGGAAGAAAAGCCGTAAAGAAACTCCTCAGCACATCCCTAACTTGAACGAAACTGGTTGCAGAGCACTCCTCCAGATAACGTGGGGATGAATTTTTTTTTTCGCCTACCTCGTAGTGACCCCACACTACGAGATCGTTGACGAGGCTATTCAAAAATTGTATGGTTCTGCAAAGAACATTTTTCAATTTAGGGTCCCAATTGGAAAATTTTGGTTAGAGTCAGTCCTGGATTTGTCAATAGGCCGTATAGGCCGCGGCCTAGGGGCGGCAGCGTCCTGAGGGCGGCAGATTTCAGAAGACGAAATACTACAGATGATTTTGCTATTAAAAAGTGTCGCAAAAAATTGTAATTCTTGTTTTTTTTACGCACTTTCTTCTTAGTGACTATTCAGTGCCTTCCTTACTATGAATAGAAAATTATATTATTATTTTAGAAAGGTACATGGGGCGGCGGAAATAAATTGGCCTACAACACTCATCTAATATATAAAATTCTCGTGTCACAGTTTTCGTTGCCATACTCCTCCGAAACGGCTTGACCGATTTTGATGAAATTTTTTGTGCTTATCCGGTATCTATGAGAATCGGCCAACATCTATTTTTCATCCCCCTAAATGTTAGGGGTAGTCCACCCCTAAATTTTTTTTTAATTTTTTAGACAAAATTTTTAATTTCTATTTTTTTATGATACAACATACAAAAATACATACAATCCTCAATTTTCACCCTTCTACGATCAACCCTTATTTTTTAATAGCCATTTTAGTAATTTAATCATTTTTCCTCTCCGGTCGAAAACTGATCAATTGTTAGGCGATACGAAGTTCGCTGGGTCAGCTAGTAATAAATATAAATCCGGCACTGGTTAGAGTCAGGAGTCCCCGCGCCAGCTAAACGGGTTGGAGTTAGACCAGTGAAAAAAATAACAAAAATAGTCCGTATGATGAATTTACAAGGAAATTACTATCACAGCTACGTTAGTTAACATACCAGTTAACGTATGTACCAGGTTCCATCAACACTACCTGGATACCTGGCATTCGTCCACAGTCCGGTTCTCACGTCATTTTTTACCTCGCACGTGTAAACTATGGAACAAACTACCTGCATCGGTGTTTCCTCTAAGCTGAAAAGGGGTCCTTCAAGAAGCGGTTCTATCGTCATCTTCTTCGCCGGCAACGCGTTGGTGACGCCCCTGGTGTGGCTAATGTCCAAGGGCGGCGGTGATCACTTACCATCAGGTGACCCGTCTGCTCGTTTGCCTGCTCAAAGCATAAAAAAATAAATAAAAAACATAGTTATTGAGTAATCTATACTAATATATAAAGAGGAAAGATTTGATTGTTTGCATTGAATAGGCTCCGAAACTACCGAACCGATTTGAAAAATTCTTTCACTGTTGGGAAGTTACACTATCTCCGGGTGGCATAGGCTGTATTAAAATATATTTTTTTACTACATTTCCCGAAGCGAAGCGAGGGCGATTTCATAGTAGTCGATAAACTTACAACTACTGAACCCTACATTGCGCGTGGCCTGACACGCACTTGGCCAGTTTTTTATATGGTAATATACGAGCTTGAAGTTCAACCACCCCCTGCCGAGACATCTGTGAGTCTGTGACAAACCTCGAATAGTACTCGGTATAATACACATACTTGGTGTATTAGGCGGAAATAAGATTTACGGCCCAACTCAGAGTCACTAACCATTACTTAAATCACTCCTTGGTACAGAATTTGTATGGTGATTCTTTACAAAGGAGCGATTAAAGTAACCGTTATTAACTCTGAGTTAAGGCGTAATTATTATTCGTTAGTAAGAGGAACTTCAAGTGTAGGTCATTTAAGTCCTGTCAGTAGGTACTTATTTATTATTGTTTGCCCCGGATAGAATCGAACCCAGGATAATACTTACCTCCAACTGGACTACAGAACAGAGGCTACAGCATATCAAATATTTTTTTTATTGTTAATAATATTACATTAATACTAATACAGTTAATAATAATAATACTAATATGTACATCTGAAGCGCTCATAGCCCGGCGGCTTGTGTCGATTCTAAGTGATAGCGGGCACGGTCGATAGTTGGATAGGTGACCGCTAGTGGGCACTAATGAAAAAAATTCTTGAGCGTTTCCGTGCTTCGGAGGGCACGTAAAGCCGACGCGACGGCATAAAAACTTCTGACAATCGGGTTGGTCATTAACCCTGCACCTATCCGCACTGGAGCAGTGTAGTGGAGTATGCTCTAGGCCTCCTCAAGAGGAGAGACCCATTCTCAGTAGTGGACCATTAACGGATTGAAGCCAATAATACTAATATTATTATTAATGCCACTTAAAACTTTGTTTTCTTTTTCGTCTTCATTTAATTCGGGGAAATACCATTAGGGCTCTATCAGATAGACTCTCATTTTGTTTCTCAATTCTGCTTGATAATCACTGTACCTGGAACTTAGGTGCAAATAAAAAATAGAAAAATAGCTAGATTTTACAGTAGGTATTGTTTATTGCTTTAAATCGTGATATTATGTTCAAGCCTTTATAAGGAACAAAGGCTAGAAAAATATAATAAAACTCTCCTTTGAGTAACTAAACCCACAGATAACAAATTAATTAACTAACGAGATATTAATTAACTATAGAGACTAAAGAGTATTTTACAAGTAAGCTCCGAGCTGTTACAATATTTTTCTATTTTATTTTACTTTGTAACGAATCACATTGTTATAAGATGAGGTTTTTATTTTAACGCAACGCAATATGTGCAACGTAACGTCTACATTGAAACTAAAATAACCCGAGGAGTTACAACGTCTTGCCGTCTACTTTTATTTGCTTACGTTCAGGACCAGTTTGATTTTTAACTCATTGAAACGATTTATTTGTTGATAGGTTTGTTCACTGATCCTAGTGAACCCATCCCAGTGATGTACAACTGTGAATCAGAATCAGTGACGATAAGAACATGTAGATAAGGCAAGAAAACCTAGGTCTTAGCTCTATTAATTTTATGCTAACACTTAGGTACTTATTTACTATAGGTACCTACTTACCTATTATTATAATATTACTTAACTGATGGTATAAACTTAAGTCTTTACCTACTCGCTATGTGACGCTATCAATTTGTTAAATTTCTTCAAAACTTACTTTAAGTCTTAAGATGTGTCGGTTGTTTGGTATATATTATGTACCTACCTATCCGAACATAATTTCTTACACAAAGTTCTAACGTACAGAGATCCATCCAGATTTTACATGTGCAATCTGTTTCATGGTAATGGGTAATAAATTGTAAGTTGGTAGCAGGTTTGCCCTTGTGGTTACACCTTAAGTTAAGATTCATAATGCGTAGGAAGGTATAGGGACTCATAATATTTTACTGTAAGCTCAACATCACGAAAAATCAAACAATTAAGTAGTCTAGTATAAATAATAGACGAATGTGTAAAAGTCATACTGGGTATACCGATGTATCAATGGAAACTGTTAAACCTTCGTAATTACGTGTATCAATGTAAAATTTCAAAAACGCGTGATTATCAAAGAGGTTTAAATGTAACTAACCAAAACATGTCAAAATAGAAATAATACAAATACTCAAAACGAGCTCATTGGTGAAGTCAACCAGAAATACGACGACTCACTTTAAAATTAAGTAAAAAAAATGATATTACGCGTACAAAATTGCCATCTCAATTATATTTTATATTTTCATGCAAAAGCAGCGAGCAAACGTTATTTTAGTCCGAAATAATCACATTCTTGAAGGGGACAGAATTAATTTAAAAGATAAATAAGGAAGGGGCCAGCCCACTCGTACCTTCACGTTATAGTGAGCGCTGACGGTGTGAAAAATTGATTCGCGTGATCTCTGTACTAAGCAGGGCCGGTACTTTGTCTGGTTGAGTTATTACATTTTATACAAGACCTGTTTTCTTGGCAAATATCCTAATTAAGGCAATTATTACTAGCAAGTTATTCAATAATTCAACCCTTTTTAACCCCTTGGATTCGGCTGTGTCTAGTCTGTCAGTCTATAACAAGAATGTTACAAAATACAAAGTGATAAAATTTAATGCCTATGTCAATAAAGAAGCAAGCAGGTGTATTCACTATTCCGATAATTCAGAGTGGGCATCAATCATGATTTGACTTGGAGTCTCATATTCGGGCTATTCTGTAGTTTCTGTGTGCAAAAGAAGTGAAACCCAGTGTTTTTGAGAATCACAATACTGTCCTTGCAAAGGTTGTGGAACCTCTTCTTCAAAAAATTATCGAAAATCCACAATAAGTACCTATCGCAACCACCAGAATTTGGAGTTTCTCGAAGCATTCTTGATTAAACCTCGTCCATGCTACGATTGACTACCAGCCTATGAGATTAAGGGCCTGTATTCAAAATAACGAAGGGCATTTTGAATAACCTAAATAAAACTTTGATTAACATTTATCTACCTTTGTTTTTAACTAATTTACAGATATATTAATTCCAAAAAAAGTGCAGTGTTTTTAACAGTATTTTATGGACAG
Source organism: Thymelicus lineola (assembly GCA_963932265.1). Taxonomy (NCBI): domain Eukaryota; kingdom Metazoa; phylum Arthropoda; class Insecta; order Lepidoptera; family Hesperiidae; genus Thymelicus; species Thymelicus lineola. Next base: position 12,575,264 of record OZ010688.1, read on the forward strand.
ACTATGTATATTAGAATTATTAGATGTTCTGTGGTCGGTACCTTAGGCAAGTGGACAAGTTTGCTTAACAAATCTACCTTAATATTTCAATTACCTGCATAGTATTATGTACTTATGCCATTTCATTAAGTTAAATTCGTCCTAAACAAACGCAAACTACATACTGCGTATTGTGGCTAGTTTGACAACAATAGCGAATAAACCTTTGTCATTACGTTGTTATGCACAATTCAAAAATTTTGCTTCATTGTGGATCATTTTAATGAGTGAAGGCTAATAAATAGCGTTTAGGTTCGAATCCTGTTCGAGCCTCTAATTTTCAAAGTTCCAAATTACAAATATTACAAATGACATACATACCTACGTTTTGCTTCGGTAAAGAAATATATTTTGAGGAAACCGACTTCTTCATAATGTTCTCAAAGTTGAAGTGAACTATACCTATACATTAATTAATCAATCAATCAATCATAATCTTTATTGTGGAACACAGGTACAATTCAATTGAGGTGTAACCTAATTAGATTATTGATTGATTGAGAATTGAGCATTTAATTGACCCGTTTAAATACTTAAATGTCACTTTACCTATCACCGTCACTTAAATTAAAAGTTATTTAATTTTCACCAGCATCCAGCTACCCAAGTAGTGGGAAATTGGAATATATAAATTACCTCCCCGAAAACTTATCTCATGTCATAAAAAAAAACCTTTGCTCGTATTCCAATATGCTAATAATCTTATTTACATACCGTACTGTATGCGAAATAACCTAAGAAAATGACGAAATGCTAGCACCGAGTCACATTTTTCTTTTATGTCAATACCTCGTCTAGTCGATACGGATCAACTGATGGTAAGTGGCAACACTCATGAACCCAATACATCTAGTCGACACTATCATTTTAAGGTTTATTCAAATTACGTGTATAATCAAGTTAAATATCCATATTATACCTATGTATTTTATTAAGATACCGAAATTACTTAACAAAAAAGTAAAAGTTTTCAGGGTAGCTCAGTAGAAAGAAATACGTGATGACTGAAATAAACAAAAAAGTTTGTCTTAGCACTCCTATTTTCTAGGCCATCCGGATCCAGGATGTACACACAGTTATTCCATACTTATCCCATAAAAGCAGCTTAGAAAAGATACAGGTAAAGTCAAAACACTGAAATGAGAGAACTCTGGTTAGTAAACTCATATCTACTCGTATAACTGTTGGTTTTATGCTTCAGGAAATTAACATATTGTCAGGTAAGCTCTTTCCGCTACTAAGTAGTTTTCGATATAATAGTTGTTTACTAGTTCCACAGCTAGTTCTCACCGTTTGCCCACAATTTCTAATGCAAATCTTCTGCATTTGCATTAAGTATATTTGTTCTGAGTTTCTGACTCTATACTCTTAACACCTTATGCCAATTCCTTTGGTTTAGGTCAAATTACGCAAATCGAGACTGCAAACTTTATAATATGAAAAAATTGTGATCTTTACGCATTCTGTATTACAGCCGTATTCAATAATATCTACCTATCCATAATCTCTGGATAAGTTAGAAGGTAAATTACCTAAAAACATTAGGGTAGGGTATCTTATTGGGTGAATTATTGGCTTTTACCAGATAAAAAATGTGATGTCTTTTGCATTCGTTTATATGCTTGAAACCGAACACAAACCCTATTTTCAATTTGGCTGCTTCAAAGCTACTTCAGCACAGCGCCTGAAACGCTGGAACAAAGAAGCATAAATTGTAAACACGCGTCCGTTATTAGTACCTATAACTATTACATAATCTTAATAAGATCCTTAAAATAATGCTTAGATAAATACGACTCAATCGTAGCTATTACATAACTTTATAGATTTCTAGCAGATTAAAGTCGGAATGCCGTGAAGGCCTTTGTTAACAAGAGGCAGCTGTCATAAACTCATCCCACTCGTTATTGACGGTGACGACACTGTACATCATTCATTGCCTCACGTGCGATTCAATTAGGTATTTGGAACATAGTACACTTCACGTGGGTGTTCCCAAAGTATCTATGTTACAGACGCTTACAAGTTTATACAACTTTTTATATCATTGGCTATTCAATACTGAACCTATTGAGTCGCTTCGGATTGAATTTTTGGATAAGTAGTTATCCGCTGCAACATAGACTGGGTCACACTTATATAATCCACCTACTGGTATAATATTAAGGTATATAATATAAATAGCCTCAGAATATAGAACAAACCAGAAACCGCATCTAGCTGTCAATGCAAGTCGCGCGTTGTGTCCAAAAACTACGGCAACGGCCTGCACCCGCCGCACTTCCCATCCGCGTAATGTTTCTACGTTAAAAAATTACCATTATTTCGGGAAATGTTTATGACAGGGCATTATACCCTGTCCACAAATCTTAGAGACTAAATTGACGTTTCATGGGTGACCAGTTTCGGGTGCAAATTAAATAGTGATGACCATAAACCGGAAAGTAAATCGGAAAAATATTCGCAGTTTTTACGGTAGGTCGAATATTTGTATTAAAGAGTCGCTAAAACTGGTAGAAAAATAAGTTTAAGCAACCGTATCAAATATAATTATATCCATAATATATTTACCCTAATTAACTGAACTTAAAAGTTATTTTACTTACAAGATATTAGTATTTGGTTATGGTATTGGTGACATTCGGTATACAGCTAATTTTATACTATATAGCCAAGAACGTCCATTAAAAACTATTTTAATATATAAAAATTGAGATATCCGAAATATCTCATCGACTATATGCCCCAGGCAATAAGTTTTGAGTGAAAATAAGTTATATCGACTTATCAATATTAATATTGTTACTAACTGAATGATTTTTTTAATTAGTTCAAACTTCTCACAATTCTTACGAAATGGTTTACGATTCAAAAAACCGGAAAAGTAGATTGCACAAATTTAGCTGGTAACATTATTTCAAACTTTGACATTATTGGTTGTCATTTTAGTCTCTAAGATTTGTGGACAGGGTATAGCAAAGAAGTAAAAGGCGATTATTAAATAGAATACGTAAATTAAATAAAAATTAGAATTTATATGAAATAAAATTCATTTTCCCTTTCGTTGCGTAAGTTTTCCAAAATACTGAGGTTTTGAATTACAGCTTTTAACGTTTTTACGTCCACAGGGGAACTTCGGGAGAACTAATTGCCGTATGCGGTTTCTGGTTTGTTCTGTATTCTGAGTGAATGGCTTCAATTTATCTGCATACCTAGTAAATGGTATCAGCTAATCGGGGCAGTCAGGCAGGTAAAAACTTTTTCATTACTATTTTACTTAGTAGCCTACCTACCTGCTAAGTATTTATTATAGGGTATTATTATTCTACCTTTTAACTATATGTACCTACAGCAACGAATATAATTAGGAAGTTTAACAAAAACAGAAGGATAAAATAATGTCTTTTGATCTAAATATACAGAATCTGATTGCAAACGTTTGATTTGAACGGGACTGGGTAAGTGGGTATTAAGCTAAATGAGTATCCTCTAAATTTTAATGTCCGTAAAGTAGTAATTACAGCGAAGACGTAAGCCGTCATTCAGAATATCCGTTTTATCGTTTGAATATAAACCTCTTTATAACCCTCCCTTTAATTGTAACAAGTTTGTACGAATTTGGTTTATGAGGAAATTTGTCAATTATTAATGTTGTAACTAATGATCCTTCGCTTTGGCTGTTAAGTAAAACTGGTCTATCTATATATTGTATCTATCCTATAAATCTAATTGAGACCTGAATAAGAAGGCCGCTGATGGGCTTTCAGATACCTTTAAGTAGGTATGTATTTAATCTAATCAGGATTAAATTCTTTTTATTTTATTTCTTCTCGGAATAAACAAGGTTTTAGGCAGTCTAAAAGTTGGCCATTGGTGTTTTATTATTTATATTTTTAATTATTTATTAAAAATGGCAAGGCACCTGCCCTCTAGATTTTGTATGCCAGAAAGTACATTTGTATGCAGCTTTTGTCCGAAAGATCTAATTTATAATTCGTTTACAGGTAATCTGAGCAGTACCCTCCGTTGACCAAAAATTATGTTCCCCCTCTCTCTTCGAATCGGATGTATCCTACTACTGACAGAAGTTGGATCCATCCATGGTTAGACCAGTAAAAGATCTCAAAAAATATAATTTGTAATATGAGTATGGGGCCGATTTTAACTGATTTTATTATATCTCATTTTATGTTATCCTAAAGGCATAGTAAGGGTACAGATTTTGGTGAAATGGGTATTACAATATAAAATAAAATTCGAGATAGTTTAAATAAGTTTCATTTATTCAAAACGACGATACATAAAGCTCGAAGATAAAACAATCAAAATAATATATCGCACAAAAAGCAACACCATATAAATGGTCCAAAAAACTGGAGTAAATATAGCACATAAATGTTTTACAAAATAAACGTTATACAAAAAAGTAATAAATTTTACATCTTTACACTTCAACCTTTTGAATTGTAATCTCGATGCATTCGTAACGTAACGAACACATCGTATATAGATAACATACTTATTTTATGTTAAATAGAATTCAATGTGCACTCTAAAGCTTAACCCTTCATTGCGCGTTAACTAAGGCGCGATGAGGCTAGCACACGGTACGTTGTCTACAATATAAAATAAATTACATCGAGTAGGTAACGAAATATAAAACATCTAAACAACAAAACTGTATCTCAACAAATGAAGACAAATAGACGCATTCCACGTAAAGTAATCCCGTCCGTGTATCGCATGCATCTTTCATAAGGCACTAGTTTTGGTACTTCGGAACTAATACACGACTCCACGACGTAACTAGTTATAATCTCTCTCGATTATATCGGAAGTAATAACTGATTAATAAACTATTTTGTACTCTTACTTGAAGTAAAAACAAATATACAATCGCCTTTATACACTAGTCATTTTAACCATTACTTTGGCTCTAATGCTAAGGAGTACTTGTGAATTAAATGCTCGTTGTTACGACAGGTTCTTTCAGAGATTCCAAGTGTTTTAACACTGAATTCGAGTAAGTAACGATTCCAATATGAATCACTAATAATAATTTAGTCGCTAGTTAGCTAGGACAAATCTCAACCAACTTCTTCAATCAAACATTGTATTGATGGTCTAAGTAGCTACTTAAAGTAAGACATATTTTCACCTCTCATACATATCAGATTTATGTATTGTTACATGGTACATAATTAAATAACAAAGTTAATCACAAAGAATACTTAATATTGTTTTATGGATTAATTGCATTTACTTG